>JARJDX010046990.1:0-12630 GCA_030264735.1 Gymnusa sp. GC000175 | reverse complement strand
TGGCTTTAACTTAAAAATCAACTTTAAGGTTAAAGTACGTTTATGAAACCGATCTTGGAACTTAAAGTAAACTTTAAAATTTAAAGTTACTTTAATTTCATTATGAAACCGGCCGTTAATTTCATGTATCCAACTTTAAAATTGGTTAAAAAATAACTGGGTTTTGGTATACACCCTGTATAACCTATGAAAATATTCTTACTTTTGGGTTTAAGCAATAGGGCCATGGGCCATGCACAAACCTAGTAAAACTTTTTGATGAATACTAATTTGGAATCCACATTAAACTGCTTTTGTGTAATATCGGACAAAACGTACAGCAGGACCTACTTTCAGTAACTGGTAATGTTTCTGCGTTACAATTTTTAGAGTATTCACTATAGAATTTGTTTTTTCAATGCACCTTTATACTATTTTTTGACTTCTTTAATGTTGTATGAGGATTGTCCCAGAAGTACCCGACCTGCCGTATAGATGGCGGTTGTCGTTTGAAAATAATCACTATGCTATAGTACCAACCTTATAAAGTTTTAGTTTGAAGTTATTCAGTATTTGTTTAACGGCCATCAAATGTGAACGCTTTTAGTGAATATGTAAATATGGAAAATAAAATGGTCATAGTTATGTGATACAATACTGCCATTTGGAATGCCTCAGTCCAACTAATATCAAAGCGGAGCTAGGTTCTACTCTGGAGGAATCTACCCTTTCGTTGATAACAGTAAAACATAGGGTGGCAGAGTTTAAACAAGGCCATAAGAGCTGTCAAAATGAACATCGCAGTGGTCGACCAGGCCTGAAATGGCAAAGAAAATCCACATAATGGATGAATTGGATAACCGCTAACTGAAAGTGTGCGAGCTAGCAGATATGGTGAGCATTTTAAAAGTGCTGTATATAGCATATTGACTGAAAATTTGGACATGAGAAAGCTATATGCAAGATGGGTGCCGGGATAACTCATAATGAAACAAAAACAGCGCCGTGAGGATGTTACAATCGAATGTTTGGCAAAGATTTACAACAACAAAGCAGCGTTTTTGCTTCAATTCATAACCATGGGTAAAAAATATGGGTCCATCAGTTTATACATGATATGAAGGAACAGCCAAAATAATGTACTAAAATGGGATAACGGTCTCCATGGCGTCAGTTTTTTTGGGATGTGCGTGGGGTAATTTTTATTGATTATCTTGAGAAAGGAAAAACAATAAACGTCGTGTATTATGCGAATTTATTGCAGCATTTGAGTGTGGAAATCAAGAAAAAATGCTCGCCTTTGACGAAAACAAAATTTTATTTCATCAATTCACACGTCCATTATCGCGATGGCCAAAATCAATAAGTTTAAATTGCTTTCTCACGCAGTCCATTATCGCGATGGCCAAAATCAATAAGTTTGAATTGCTTCCTCACGCACCCTATTCGCCAGATTATTTTCTGTTTCCAAAATTGAAAAAATGGCTTGGTGGTAAAAGATTTGCCGACAATGAAGAGTTGTAGTCTGTGGTTGATGGCTATTTTAAGGATCTGGAGGGTGAAGCTATTGAACATCGATCTAAAATGGAAATTATGTAAAGAAATAAATATATCTGTTTCCAAATTTTTTGTGTTTCTTTGTTAGCTTGGGTACTTCTGGGACTAACTTCGTATCTATTAATATTAAAAGTCTAAATAAAAAATAGACCAAAATAAAAATATAAATAATACACACTGAAAGAACATCTAAGTTTCGTTTTAAATTAATCTGCACAATTGTCAATTGTTGCCGCAATGTCTACGCTTGTGTCATGTCAATTGCTAAATTTTTCAGTTAACATCTTACTTATGTTGGATGTTAAATCACGTTTGCGTTAGATTATCAAATTTTCCCACACAATATTCACGCTTGTGTAAATTGTTTCTGCACGCTCGAGTTACCAATTGCCAATTGTTTAGGTGGCGGAACGTCACGCTTGCGACAATCATATTTTTTTTGTAGGCAAAATTTGGGCAAATATGTTAATTACTTAATATTTAAAAAATGCTTTTCATTTAAGACGCCATCCTTTTTACTTTAAGTATCATTTTATCTAAGGTTTTATCAAAACAAAATTTTTTAAAAAACTAATAGCTAACAAATAAATTTTGTTATTTCAAAATTGAAAGGTTAAAAATCATGATTTCTTAACATTTAATTTAAATGTTATTTTAAATGATTTAAAACAAATCGTGTCCTTTTAATTGTTGAAGATATTTTCTAACTCTTAAAAAATACTTTAATTGCAATATAATTATAATATTACTTTAGAAAAATAGCTAATGTTTATGTGTTGGCTTCAAAAGTTAAGAAAAACGTGGAAATGAAAGTAAGTGATTATAATACGTAGGATTTAACACAATTATTCGCGGGTTATAATAAGAATAAAGAAATAAGAACTAAGGTTAAATGTAATGATGCGATTCTTCGCGTGGGCAGTTAAATGGATACATTTATAATAGTTTAGTAAGATGTGTTTTATTTATTACACATATTATAAATATACGGCCGCTTTTGAGCTATGCCTACGCGGTGCTGCAATGGTAATAATAAAGAAAGAATGAAGGCTACTGGTATTACACTGTTGGACCCAAATTGGATAATGTAAATTAATTATATATATAGCCGTCTCACATGTCTACCTTATTATAAAAAATATATAAACTGGTTTGTTGTACTCAACTAGTTCATTTACTAAAGAATTATTATTTCTCAACACACCGCAAAAGTGACTTCAATTGCAGAATGGCTTATTTATTCCATTAGCACAGTTCTTCAAATTTGTACTCATTTTATAATCTATTACTCAATTAACTCTTTACTGAAATTTACAAATAGTATTTCTTTACACAAAAAGTTTTAAAACATATATTTTACTGTATATAACACACAAGGTGTTTTTACATAGCTTTGCATTTCGATTCTCAACTCCAACCTAATAATCCACTGAAATTACTTGGCGTTCTCTTTGGCTGCTGGCTGACATTCACAACCCTAATTCTAATTTAGGCTTGCTGGTATTAACTTGGTGATAAGCAAACGACTAAGATCGAGGTGAAAAAGGTGCGTTGATTAACGGAAACATTTGATACTTCGGTTTCAGTTATTTCAAGGGTGATATTAATTTTTCAAGTCCAATGTTTTTCTCACCATTACTTTTGCAGTAAAATTTGGTTCAGATCTGGGCATTAAATAAAAGAACCGACAAATTTTTGATAAATATATTGCTAACATTGGTGATTTTTCCTCCCTGCAATATAATTTTTCCACCCTGCAATATATTTTTTGCCTTTTAATCAAAGTAATTAAGACAAATTGATACAATGAGAACAAAAAGTGCTCAGCAGACTACAAATAAAGAAAAATTATCGCACGAGTTAAATGCAAACTATACTCATGCTTAAAAAGAAAATTACGAAGGTAAGTTAAGCTATCTGTATAAAGAGGCGATCATTACTGAGCAAAATACAAAACCGCATTCTGTCGTTTGTAAATTTAAAACAAAATTCCTTTAATAACTATAGAAAACCATGAAGAACGTGGACCTACCAAAAAAGATCACCTAAAAAAATAAACCCAAGCTGCTCAATATCACCGGCCTTATATAAATAACTACAACAGACGCTAAATAACTAAAAGAATATTATGGAGGAATAGGAGATCCAGCTAAAATGGGAAATAGATAATCAATTAGCTTTAGAAAAAATAGTTTTTATTAGAGTAACATACCTATTACAAAAACTAAACATTAAATTCCACGTCGAAATTATACACTGCTACGCAACGACCTACAAGTAGTGCAAAAGATAAATCTATAGAGCAATGAGGAAATCTTCAAAGCTAAAAACCATAAGTAGCCACTTAAATGATCACAAGGAACTTTAAACCAAAAGTGGCACATATAATGGGTGGGAAATAGATTAGGGGATAGAGACAATGAAGATTAAGATACCATCTTTGTACTGAAAAGCTATTCTGTTTATTAAACAAAACCAAAGAAGATTAACGTAGAGAAGCACAGTTGCAAAAAACAAACAACGAGATAGTCTACATACTCTGTTATAAAAAGTCATATCAATAGTAAATAACAGTAACCCTGGAACTGAGTAGTACTTGCATGGATACAGATAAACACAAAGATATAATGGAAAAAAATTAAAAACAAAAAGAAAATCCCATAAACTGACCTTCTAACCCTACACCAAGAAGAATAAGAAAAAGGAATCGCGAAGAAACTAAAATCCTGTAGTTTTACATCAGATGAACATATGCGGTGTCCCTTTTAACTGCATTTAAGTGTTTTGTTATGCTTGTTGCGAGAAGTGCAGATATAGGATCTTACAGAAAAACTAAAACTTAAAACCATCGAACTAAACAAAAGTATGAGAGTACTAACGTTTAAACTGTCAGAGGAAAACGAAACATCTTTCTACCAACATATTAACAAATTGTGTAGAAATAACTTGGGAAGTACAAAGATTTTACGAGCCAAAGCTAAGAGGTACCCATAAAAAACATCGTAAATGTGGGCTCTACTGCAAGACTAGGCGGAAGATGTTGTTGAGTGGATTTCTCAGAGTATAACCAATCCATCTCCACCTTCTTCCTTGAATTTAATAGAGAAGAGGGGATTCTTTCGTGATTTTTCTCAGTTCCATGTTTATAATAAAGTTTGGCCAATTACAAATATCCTTTTTGGGCCCATGTTGATGTATGCTTGGAGGTAAACTACATAGATTTTAGTTAGCCTCCACGTTTCACTACCATATATTACTATATCTTTTATACAGGTTTTATATTCTGATCTTGGTGTTTCTTGAGAGTTGTGAAGATCTTCAGATAGCTTTGAGGCTGTCCAAGACAGTTTTGGCTTTATTTATGCGTCTCTGAATGTCTTTTAGCACACCGCCCGTCATAAATATGATGCTACCCAGGTAGAAAGTAATGTGGCACCCGAAAAATTACGAACTGCTTCATCTAATAATCTAGGGTAATATAATCGGAAAAAGAAGCGTTGGACGTCATACAACATCATGGCTAAAGAATCTTCGCCAATAGTTTGGGAAAACATCAGCCCAGCTTTTCCGTGCAACAGTAAACAAGACGATATTAATCAATATTTATTTATTTATTTATTTCTTTTACCAAATACACATAATGTAATACTAATGTATCCTGCAGAGGCAGTCTGCTGCCCGTACGCAAATCTGGTGTTCATTCACATTAATTTTGACTTTTTATATTTCAAATGTCATTTTCAAATTCCAAACAATATAAAAAAAAGGATTTAACTATCTTGCAGTAAATATCCATATCATCTTTATATGGATGGTTCATACATTGAACCATAAAAATCATTAAATCTTTTATTAAGGAACGAATTTAACAAATTTAATTTAGGACCCAGGTGGCAAAATTTATTTATCTCCTCCATGTTTTGCCCGTTGATCACGAGAGGGGCATTGTTGTGTATGTTAATGCGTATGCTCTTTGTTTTGGTGATGTTCAATTTTAAGCCAACTTTCTGTGACTCTCTACCAACATTTTCTAACTTTGTTTGCATGTCGCTGACGGAGTAAGGTAATAGACAAATGTCATCTGCATAGTCCAGGTCAAGAAGTTTGTCAGTCAATATCCACTGAATCCCTGTTTTCCGTTGCAAAAGTTTTGGTAGTAACTCATTAAGTTCGGTGATAAATAGTTTCGGCTACAGGTAGCATCCTTGCTTTAACCTGCTAATTGCCTGAAAACTGTCTGTGTACTTTCCTCGATGCAGTACTACTGAGTCCGACCTGTTGTTTAGCGCTTTCGTTATTTTTATGACTTTCTTTGCTCGTAATCCATTCCAGTGCTTATCTCTAAGTGTAGACTCAATCACTTTTTGCAAATTTGAAGGAAAAGCTTCAAAGACACGCCATAATTATACACAAAAAAAAGATTAAAGCTTAATAAACTTTCGCATTAGTATAAATTCCTAACGATAATTACTTATTACATATCTACTTACAGTAAAACTTTATTCCTTATTTTTTTATATAAAAGTAGACTATGGCACTGGAAAAATAAACCTTGGTAAAGAGGTAAAGGTGAGTCCGCACAATCTTTTTCAAACTATTCACTGCGTCTGTACTGAAAAGCTTTAAACAGTTGAATTGGAATAACAAGCGAATAAGATTAATGGCATCGATCTAAATTACCTGAGATTTGCGGACGATAAATCATAAGATAAATGAACTTAAAATTATGATAGACGAGTTAAATACAATATCTAAAAAAACAGGCCTAGAGATGAAACTAAATAAGACAAAAATCATGAGCAGTAGTCGTCGTCAGCTTAGGACGCCACTTCTGCCGATAGCCTCTTCTCTGCCTGTAATGCTGGCAACTTACATTACAGGTGGACCTACCGTTTAGCGTGGATTCTGAACAACTGGAGTTACATAATTTCTCATCTAACTCCGGACCAGAGAAGGTTTTGGCCATAAAACCACACGCTGGCAAGGCGAGTTGGGGAGTTGGAGCAGTGTTAGGCATTTTAAATATTTAAATAAATATTTTGCATGCTATGGGGCGCGAACCCACGATCTTGCACTCAGCAGCCGGATGACTAGACCGCTGAGCTACACATCCTCTGCAGGATGTACTTATAGAAATAACCCAAAAGAAACAATAGATCAATATATCTATCTAGGTCACACAACCAGAATCGGTAAGGAAAACCAATGGCCAAGATCAAACAAAATCACACCTATCACCACCTTTTAAAAGCTTAGCCTAAAAGATAAAAATAATCCACTACCTGAAACGCCTATAAGGTCTACGGCAGAATATAGTATTGGGGATAAGTTTCAGAGATAAAATGTTCAATAGCGATATCAGGAAAACAAAAATAAAAAACATCATAAAACGCACCGCAAGCCTCAAGTGAAAATGGGTCGGCCAGAAGGCTAAACAAAATATATCCGGGTGGAGGTACAAAACAGCCTTTTAGAGATCACGAGAAACCAAAAGAAGAACTGGAAGACCACGATTGCGATGCATCGATGATATCAAAACTATAGCTGGTATAATGGCAAATACCAATGAAACATTGAAACAGATGGAAGAGACATATATCGTAGGTGCTTATCTGCGCAGTTTTCGTCGGGACACTCCCGATTTTTTACAAAATGTCCCGCGTCCTGATTGGGACAGTATTTGTCTCGATTTTTAAAATTTTACAAATAATAAAAATATGGTCCGTCTAATAATATCTAAAATTCGGCAAATTTAGAAATTACTTTCAAACCAAAAACTTGTTCTCCAACCATTAAGTCTTTCTTTGATAAGCTAACCACAAAATTTTGCATATTATTTGTGTCCAACCAAATTTCAACTCATCAATCAGGAACATTAAAGCTTCATCAACAACGTCTTTCTGAGCTGCTAATGAAATTAAAATTCTTAAAGAAATTATGCAATATCGCAAAATATTTAACTTCCTACCACGTGAGTCGCCGAATTTCAAAAATTAAATGATTTGGATAAGAAGGCAATCAAGAAAAAAGTTTTAAGATTTTACAAAACCAATATTTATTTTCTGGAAATCATCTGTCAACAGTTCAGAAGTATATACATAGATGCCCATGATTAAATTTCCGGAATGGGCTCGATTTATCATTTGATTACACAAAATATGGTGAAAAAATTCATTTAATAATCGATCGCTACATGTTTTTCAATGGATACATGCTAATGAAGCCACCGGCAAAGGAGAAACTATCATCTTTGGCTGTTGATAAACTGACAATCAAATAAATATGAAAACGTACTTTTGTCCACTATCGTAAATAATCGACATGTTTTGTAAAAATGGAGAAGCTTGTAGATTTTGCATTTTGTTTGACTGAAACATTATCAGAAATCGGAAGAATTTTTTCAATAATCTCATCAAGCATGGGATGATTAAAAAGTTGCTTGGACTATAAAACAATTGATGTTTTGCTTACCATGCAATATAATTCAGATAAGACGCATGCAATTTTATACTAATGGCAACCAAAATAACAAATTTTTGGAAAAAGTTTATTCGGTTAGTTGAAATAAAGTATAAAAATTCTTTCACTTTTTAAATATGTCCCGATTTTTCACGAAAAATATTTGGGCACTTGTATTCAACAATGGAAAACTTGAAGGCCAAAAGAAGAGGAATCTAAAATGTATAAGCACCAAGTTTAAAAACTTAAAAATTTCGTTTACACAACCGAATATTTATCTTCCCCAAATCTCATCCAGACCAACCATCCCAGATTAGAAACAAATATTTAGCCTTTAAGAGGCACATAATTAAGACGAATAAGTAAGCAGGTAGTAATAAATTTCAAAAAATTATTTAATCCAAAGGTTGTACGTAATTAAATTATTCATAACTAATTTAAATTAATTTCTATAATTATATTACATCTTATTAAAAAAATGATTATATTGACATTTTAGATTTTCTTTATTATTTAATGGCATATGTGCTAATTGTAAGAATAATTTGTTAATCTAAATGTAAATTTAAAAACAATATTTAGTATGTTAATATTATCATAAGTAAACAAACATATGAAAGAGAAATTTGTTTATAAATAAAAAAATATACGGAACTATTATAACTCAAAAAAAATCATTTCCAATTTGCAGCTTTCTTTGGATAAAATCAAACACGATAATTTATTCAAAGAATATAGATCCTTGTTAATGCTTTTGATATAAGTACTTGATAAGATGTATTAATGCCTACGTGCTTTAAAACGTGTAGGTTTTAGTGTGCAAAGTTTTGACATAATTATATGCGCGGAAACTGAAAATTGCTTATTTGTCGAACAAAATGCTTTCGAATAAAAAGTAATTGTATTGAAATATTTTTTAAATTATGGTCATCATTTTGTCAACCATACTGATCAGTTAATTTAAATTTCACATTATTTAAAACCAAATAAAGAAGAAAAATATTAACAAATGTTTACATATTATTCGTATTATCATCACCTATACTTTGACTTAAATTGGTGTAAGTTTTCTTACTTTCGGGTTTAAGTCGCGTAGTTTTATTGATTCTTGCCAACGTTTCGCGCGTAATTGTAGGAAACATAATCAGTCTCTAAAATAAAATAAAATAATTAATGTTGGTTATTTCCCATTACTTTTTTGTCTAAATATCTAGTCTTATGACTCCAGAACGGGCGATCATCGGACGTCAAGTTTATTTTAAATTTTAGCACGAGTGTTGGGGAGTCACCTAATTTTACTTTTATTTACAAAAGTTTCAAAGTAAATTAAAGTATAGTAATCGCGACAATTTTCAAAATCGAGATTTTTGCGGAAATATTCGTTTTCGACCTCCCTCATTCAGAAAAAGTTGATTTCGAAGTGGTGTCTGTCTGTGTGTCTATTTGTCTGTCTGTCTGTCTGTCTGTGTGTGTGCCTGTCTGTGTCCTCTCTATAGCCCAGACGGCTAAACTGATCGTCCTGAAAATTCATATTTAGGCTTTTAACAAAAATTGGGAGGTCCCAGTGACTTTTGGCTAAAGTCCAAAAATAGAAAGTGGTAGTTTATTGGTGAGATTTTTGGGTTTTTTGCAAATATTTCAAAATCTATTGAGTTTATAAAAAAAACATAAGAGTACAAAAGTGTGTAATAATAAATTTTACACAAATTTTGTTCATATTTTCAAAATTTAACATTTTAAGAACTCATTGTTTTCTGTTGCTATGCAGCATTGTCAGTGTAATTATTCATATTCATATCAAGTTGCAGAGACGTAATGTCATTTGATCATCTAACAATAAATGAAATAGGGTTAACTATCCGTCAAAAGTGATGACGTCAATAATTGAATTTTTATTGCCAACATACATCTTCAAATATGATACTTAACCCATAAAACATCTGAAATTAGTAAATGAAAGTCGTGAGGTGACCACACCACCATTTTTTGAGTACTCTCCATATCTCTACTACACTCATCTCAATGTTCTCCTTTGATATTGCGAATTCAATTGATAGTTCTGTTTCTTATCGCTATGTATGTTTCCTGGTAGTGCTGCACGTTCCTGGTATTGTGCCGTAAGTAGACTTGCTTTTTTTCCATTGCTATGGTTTTGACTTCATTTGTAAATTTTGGTCTTCGTCTTAGGGTCGATGTCTTGTTTATGATTTCTGTTCCCAAAGCTTCGCTTGCAACCTTGTTTATATGTTGTTTTGATATTTTCCATGCATTGGTTAAGTCAGTTTGTGTGATTGGGTTCATCTCTATGTTATTAGATATTTAGATATTTTATTTTATAATAAATAGGGTGGAAGAGAATTGGTTTTAAAGTAAAATTTTCCTGTTTTATTAGTAGACACGTTTTCTCCAAATATTTTTTTGTCGTTGTGTGTATAATTGCCATCCAAGTAATCCTTCCACGAATCGGCTTTATAAGCGTAAAATTTTTATTAGCAAGTCAGTGTTGTAGAGCGATAGAGGCCCTATATGTTTCTAAGAGATTCAATGTTGATTTTATCTATTTTTTTTAGACTTTTTATGTTATGGCAGCTCTAGCAGTATTTTTCTTAGAACAAAATTTTGGTCTGACCAAATTGCTGAAGCCTTACGTTTTTGTTTGTAATGACATAATTTATCACTAATATTCCTCCTTCTCGTCTAAAGGTAATATTATGTTGGGTTATATGTTCAGAATATGTGTTGCATATTCTCATTTTATTGCGTGCGCAAATGTCAGTATTTTACTTCTGCTCTTTTGCGTTGATTTATTAAATTTGTACTTAACACGTAAGATGATTAAGTTTTCAATCCTTCTGGTCGCCTAAGATGATAATCATATTCTTATTTATTATTTCCACTTCTTGTAGTTCTTCGTAAAAGAGTCCTGCTTCTTTATCTGATTTTTTTGTATCAGGTGCATATACCGATATTAGGTGACACTTTTGTGGTTGGTTATTCTCCAATGTCTCCAATTCGGAAAATACTGTATCATACTATGGTATGATATACTGCTTATTAGATAGTATTTAGTGGTAACCTTTAACGTCCAAGCATCAACACCATTCAGTGGTACCGAGTGAATGTAGCGCTTTATAAATCGGTATCTCAATTTCAAGTTTAGACCTCTTTCACAAAACACTTTTCTTATTTTAGGGAACATTGCTCTAGCTATTTCTATGCGTGTTCTTATTTCTAAATCTGGATCAAGGTCTTTTGTGATACAGCTTCCCAAGTATTTAAATTTAGCTACTTGCTCTATTTGTTTGTTGTAAATTTGTAAATTGATATGGGCGTCTGGTGTTTTGCCGATAACCATGACTTTCGTTTTGGACGTATTTAGTTTTAGCCCAAGAGCATCACCTTCTGCAGTAATTTGGTTTATCAAGCGCTGTAGACCCACTTTGCTGACTGCAAATACAGCCGTATCGTCTGCGTATCTGATGTTGTTCAGTAAATCGCCATTGATTTTTATTTATCTTTGGAGCTTTCTAATGCTTTCTGGAATATCTGTTCAGAGTATATGTTTAAAAGTAATGGCGATAATACACAACCCTGTCGCACTCAGCGTTTAGTAGGGATATCTTTGGTCATATCGTCCTCAATCCTCACTGCAGCTCTGATGTTCTATTCGCATTTCTTCCGTATTCTGCTGTGTAGGATTTTCAGGAAGATTTTTAGTACTTGGCTCATTAAGCTTATCAGTCTAAATTGTGTTTGGTTTCTTTGGTAGGGCTATGAATATAGATTTTAGCCAGTCTTGTGGTATGTTTTTGGACTCATATATTTTGTTGAAGAAGTTCACAAGAATGTCAATATTTTCTTCTTTTATTAGCTCTAAAATTTCTATATACACGCCGTCCGGTCCTGCAGCTTTACCTGATTTGGTTCAATTTATGGCTTTAATAACTTCTGATTTTGTTAATGTTAGGGCCAGTGTCTCCTCTTCCATTCGGATATGGTAAATATCGAACAGATTTTGAATATATTTCGTCCATTCTTGTTTCATATCTCCTTTACATGTCACTAATTGGTTGTCTTCATTTAATAGTCTGGATGGTGGGTGACTACGAGTTTTTCCAGTGCTAGTTTGTTAAATATAAATATCACTGTGATGCTGCACGTCACCTTTGCTTTGGCCTTAAAAAAATACCTTGTTAGAATAGTGAGTTGTGCACTTACCTAGCTTCTTAGTCAAAAACAGCACTTGTGTTGTTGCAGCTTTAATTGTATTTCTCTGTCTTTAATGTTAAGGGCAGCGGACATCTTCAGCTGATTTTGTTGTTGTTTTCATCTTTTTCTTTGTATCCTTATCTTGTTTCTCGCGTAATTCGTCAACGTGTATCTAATCGGGTCCGAAGCTTGTGACTTCGCCCCATGAGCTTTTGACACAAGGCCGGCTAACCTCTACAGTCTACACGGTCCTCTTTTATTCGAGTAAATATTTAAATACCACTTAAATTGGTTTTTAGGAAACCTAATAATATGTTAATTGTACTTGGGTATGTAAAAATTAAAGGATTTAAGCCCCATCCACGACTTTTTCCAAAAATTTGGGTTGGTAAAATAGTTTTGTGTTGCTGTCTGAAAATGATATAA
>JARJDX010046978.1:0-31458 GCA_030264735.1 Gymnusa sp. GC000175 | reverse complement strand
CTCCAAAAATAACCCAAAATTTATAAATTGAAAATTCGCAACTAACGCTGGACTAAGAAGTTTTGTTTAAATAATACATAAAAATAACAAGTAAAATGAACTTACCTTCCCACCTTAGGTATGAGAGAGATTGAGGAAGGGAGTGAGCGAGGGAGGGGTTGAGGGAGGAAGGGGGTGGTAAGAGAGTTTAGGTATGATTGATGCAAGATGTAGACGACATTTACTATTTTATTAAGTGTTCGAGGTGACCGCCATTTTCCCGACTACAAAAATTAACCCTTCTTTGAAAATTTCGCACAGTTGCTTCCAACCCATCAGGCGTTATTGCCCTGCACGCTTCCCTTATTTCTTCCCGCCCTCTCTCTCTCTTTCTCTTATTCCTACGGTGTAAAGTTGAGTTTATTTCACATTGGTATGATTGATGCAAGATGTAGACGACATTTACTATTTTATTGAGTGTTCGAAGTGACCGCCATTTCACCGAATACAGAAATAAAGCCTTCTTTGAAAATTGTGCATGGTTGCTTCCAACACAACAGGCGTTATTGCCCTCTACGTAATAATGCGTGGTGAATTTATTTTACATTTGGTATGTATTAATCAAACAAAACTTCTTAGTCCGGCGTTGGTTGCGAATTTTTAATTTACAAATTTTGAATTATTTTTGGAGGTATCATACTTTTATCACTCTCCCGCCTCCAGGGGGTTGAAGAAGCGCTTATTTTAAACGGCATTGACATTTTCAATCGTGCGTTGCCATCCAAACCGTAATTTTATGTTTCACTGAACCATTAAGGTTTGCATGCAGCACAGATCCCTATTGGAGGCACGGTTCTCGAGATATTCCGCTGGAAAGATTAAAATGGGACACCCGGTATAAGGTAATATAAATTTGCGCTATGCTTAAAATTCCTGAAATTGCATTTCTGTCCTTTATTATCGCATTGTGTTTCACATAAGTCGTGACTCTTTAAATCGTCAAAACTAACTTCTTCCATTCTTTCAACATGGCCATACCAGCATAGTTGTCGTTGTTGTATATCTTGGATATCTTTCGTTTCTAACGTGGACTATCCGTGATATACCAGCTGATCGTCGCCAGAAGTCCATTCAGCAGTTTATGCACTTGGGTTTTGTTAAGCTGCCAAACTTCGCAACCGTACGGTGCGATGATTTTAAATATAGAGTTGAAAAGTTTCATCTTCATGTGTACGCTCTTTGACATTAGCATTGAGTTAAGGGTGTCTATCACTTTCTTTGCGCTTTCACCACTCTATCTATCACCTCCTTCTTTTTTCGTTGGTTTTGGTACCCAGATATATGTATTCATCACAGCCTTTAATCGTTGTACTGTTGTTAAGCCTTATATCTTTACTTTTTTCACCCTCTTATATGTTTTTGGTTTTACCCATGATTACTATTAAGCCCCATTCATCGCACTCTTCCAGTAGCTTTTTTAAGATCTTCACTGTCATGTGCAATAACCGCCCGATCATCTGCAAGGTGGAGGGTGTATAGCGAGGATTAATTAATAATTGCTGTACCCATTTTATTCTCATAATGATTTTGGATATCAAGTTTGTTAACTTATCCGATCCGTATTTTATCAACTTGGCTGGTATATTTTCAGCGTCACTGGCTTTTGTGTTTTTCATAGATTTTACTGTATTAGATAGCATATCGGGAGTTATTGTTATTTCTGTGCCTTGAAGTCGATAAGGCGTAGGTGACGATGCAATATATAGCGGTTTATGGTCGGTAAGTTCTGGTTGATAGTGTTGTTGCCATGTCTGTTGAAAAGTTTTGTTGATATGCTTTATATCTTAAGTTTCCTCTAAATTTTCACGCTTCAGAGCATTATTTTCCACCCATATATGTATTGATTTCTCTACATTTTCTTTTCCACATGTCATTCTTTCCTTTCATTGCCATCTTTTAAAACTTATTTTGTTTCCTACGGTATTCTTGTTTATCTGACATTGTCCTGGTGTTAAGCCATTTGTTAGACGCCTTATGTTTGCTTATTTTTTGATACTCTTGCTCATCTGATCACCATTCCCTTTTATTCTTCTCTCTCTATACTTAACGATCTTTTGGTATAAATTTTCGTTTGGCCCATTCAAGTCTTCATCCAATTTTTTGTCTAGTCTTCTCTCATATAGATCTTTGATGCTCTCATATTTAAATAAGTCGATATAATATAGGGCCGATTCTACCTCTTCAGTCGGTAAATAGGGGTATTCTTTATGTTCTTTCTTTTTAAAGGGTATTTTTATTTTGTGGATTTACCAGGTAGTGGTCGCCACGGCATTCTCTCTGTGTGCACATTCCATTCTGGTCGGATCAATAATAGGCTTTAGTTGTTTTGTGTCTTGCCTCCAAGTAAACTTATAAATGTCTTTGTGTTGAAAAAACCGTATCTTTAGACCATGTTGTTCGCATATATTTATTCGTCAATTTTCATTGTCATTTTCTACATTTTTACCAAAGCTTCCTACAACTCGGTTCCCCGGTTGATTCGAACGCTCATTTTGCCCATTAGTATGATTTCTCTTTTCCTTCCTAGCCCATTTAGTACTTCGTGTGTTGAGTGTTATCGAATTTGTCTTTTATTGTTGGTGAAGTGTGGCTTCCCTGTTGAATATTTTTTCTTTGTATCTTTTATGGATTAGAATTGACACTTTCTTACTTGGTTTATCGCACTTTTTTATTACGCTATATATGTGAAGGTAGTTTCCAATTTGATCAACCTGAGCCCTTCTTTTTTGCTCTGTCAAGGGAACTATTTGCATATTTGTGTGTTTAACTGACATTAGAATGTCTTCCATTTTTCCTATGCAGTTCTGTACGTTCCATGTTCCGTCTTTAATTTCTGTTCTTATTACGAGGCGTACATAAATTTGATGAACCCTGAGCCATCGGTTCCCCGTAAGTGGTCAGGCAATCGTGTTTATGAATTTTTTTGTAGTTAATGGTGCTATTCTGAACACAAATGTTAGTTAACATCGCTGTTACGTCAAACTTATTTTTGCTTTTCTTTCTGTAAATATAGTTCGTATTATTCGTATGACGTTTTCCTATTTTGATGTTTTGTTTGGTTGTAAAAAGAAAAACGATTTTCGAACAATATGACCTTTGTTTACTGAAAAAAAACCAAAATTATGTTTAACATTACATCGATGTTAACGAACATTTGTGTTCAGAATGCGGCTATATATGTCTAGTTTTATAGATGCCATTATTAAGTATTTAATATTTCTATAAAACTACTTATCTATGTTGTGGCTGGCCATAAATACCAGAATTCCTTTTTCTTGTTAAGCCAAACCTTTGGCGTATTAAACTACCACCTTTAAGCTTCTTATTATTGAACTCTGTTTGTCGCTGCTGAGGCTATGATATTTCTGAAATAATATTTTAAATTACGTGTTTTGGATTGATATTCTGAACATTCTTTTTTCAGTAATGGTGAAAAAATTTATTTTTTGGATATTTGTAAGCCGGGCAACCTTTTTATTTTGCTGGATGATTTCCAATATAGTGAATATATTTTGCATCTTGTGTAAGAACTTCTTCCAGGCGTTTTCTCAAGACATGGTCGCCACTTCTGATGTTATTAAAGCGATTGACTTTGTAGTGTACGTTGTATCAGTTCAAAATTCAATTTTAATCTAAGGAATGCTTCGGCGACATATTTTACATTTGTTTTGTCCCTTATACATGTTGTTAGCTTGTGGTGAATGTGCAGCATTCGTTTTTTCAAAGTTCTTTGACCTTTAATCAGTTTGTTTTGCATTTCTTTAGTAGGTGCTCAGGTTTTTGCACCATTATACTGAGATCACGCATTGGTCACTTTAGTTCTTAAGTTTTGCGGTATGTTCCTGTTACTCAGTACAAATCTGAATCAGTCGCATGCTAGCCATACCACACTTCTTCTTTGAGTAATTTCGCCGCTTGGCTCTCCTTGTTTTGTTAAATTATGTGATTACATAGATTTATATCTACTTGTTCCAGAAGGGTATTACCCACATAGATTTGCATCGCCTCCAGTTGGTTTGTTATGACCTTGGACTTTTGGGCGTTCATCTTTAGGCCTACCGCCTTGGATTCTCTTTCTAGTTCCTCGAGCATTTCTTCTAGTTCTTCTTTGGTTTCTGCAAAGATTACAATATCGTCTGCAAATCTAAGGTCGTTTAGTGAGGCCCATATTTTCCCACTTCACTATTTTAAAAATTCTTTCATAGTTGTAATGAAGAGTTTTGGTGAGATGTTGTCTCCCTGCCTTACAATCAACAACAAAAAACAAAGTACATGCTACTCTTTTTAATAAAAGCCACCAGTGGTGCTGCATTTGTTTCTCGCACCGCAGATACAATTAAACTGACAATTTTACACCTGCAGAGCAGCGACCGGAAAGAAAGTGAACTTGAACGTGAAGTGCGTCATATCAAATTTAATACAAAAAAAAGTGCGGATGCTTTTTAACTAACCCTTTTATAAAAAAAATCCTTAAAAGTACGTTTTTGCAGAGTCGTAGAAACAATCTTTTCAATTCAGCATATTAACATTTAACTATCAATTCACCAGAGTATTGGGATTAGTTATTTCATTAATTACCAATATATGAGCAAATTATAAAAAATTTATTTTCAAAATAACCTATTAATAGAGAAAATATATTAAATGATGAATTTCCAGTTCTAGTTAATAATGTGATTATTAAAACACGTTAAAATAAATTACTGTTTAATCACTATTTACTTTTAAATAATGATTTAAAATTTATGTTTTAATATGCAGCTGTAACAAAATTGTATTATTTTCCATGCTAAATTAATGACCGTGCAATAAAAATTAACAAATTGTTTCAGTAATTATTTTGCAAGCATATGCACCTCATCGAAATGCCACATAAAATGTTTTTGTGCTTTTTGGGAATAAAAATTTAGTACACATTTGGAGCTGCAGTTGAATCGATATATTACCATGAAAATTGATACTTAAAGTTAAATTTTCACCTTTAGATATCAGCAGGATATATACTCAGCAGTTCCGGGCAGTTTTAAGATTACACTAAGAGCACCAAAGAAATTCCAAGTTCGGTTTTGTAAGCTTTGATAACGACTTGATAAAGGAAAATCTTCCAAGTGTGTTATAAACTTTATTGGAAGAGTTTATGCAAGCGAATAAAGGAAAACGATCTCATTGATACAAAACACTAGCCTTTCATCGTTTCATTTCTTATGATCTATTGTTTTGGTATATGTTGTAACAAAAGAATTTTTATTTATATTATTATATTTATTTATATTATTATTTATTTTATATCCCATAATGAGGTAACTATAGACGATTTTATTTTCCTTGAGTGGTGCACCTCATTGTAACTATACGAAAGATGTCTAAGCATTTTGTCTAATTTTCTCAGTTAAAAGCAGCGATACTGTACAATGTACAGTATTTTTGTTTTTTTTATAATAAACTTGATAGTTTTTAAAATATTTGCAAACAAACGAAAACCCTAACCAATAAATTACCACTTCCAATTGGTGGATTTTAGCCAAAATTTCACAGAGACCTCTCAATTTTTGGTAAAAGCTTAAACATAACCATGATCTATCTGGATCACTTTATGCGTCTGGGCTGCAAGAGGACCCAGCCAGATACACAGACTGACAAATAGACAGACACTACTTCAAAAACAACTTTTTATGAATTAGGAAAGTTGAAAACGAATACTTCCGCAAAAATCTTAATTTCGAAAATTTACTTCGCAAATTAAAGTAAAAAGAGATAAAAAAAAACTACGGCATGAGTTCCGCGAGAGTTTCCTAAATCGTCCGCAATCTGAGCCAATACGTTACAATTTTTATGATTGATATATTATAGAAATGTCTACTTTAACGAACTTTTTCGAAGAGGATCACGGTTACATCACTTAGCTCATCACTTTTGGGAGGTCACCCGTGCATTTCTGGCTGTACCTACCTTTATCTTAACCCTTGGTCAGCAACACTATAATAATAACACATAAAACCGCACAAGATTTGCCTATTTATAACTGACGATCCGATGTGAATAAGTGTAAAGCGACACACGAATACACACGGTTATAGTGTACAAAGAAAATATCTTCTGAAAAATTCCACTATAGATAAACTAAAAAATTCTTTTGTTTTTCAACCATGATATCGGTCTGCACCCATATTCTTCCTCTTTCCGTAAATTTTTCCTGCATTACAAGTTTATCATGCTTACTAGTATTTAGCATTTTTAGTAGTTTACCCATCCTTTGCATTACTTCTTCATTGGTTTCATGTTCGGCTCAAGATATTCTCATTAGTCGACGGTCCATCAACATTTCAAACGCGTTTATTTTCTTCGCTGAGGCCTGGTCAATATCAATGCATCGACGCCATGTACCAAGAATAGAATGAATTTATTATACACGTTTTTATAGTAAGTGTTAGGTCCCTGCAGCAAATTAGATATTTCATTTCCGTGAAAGTTAACCTTGCGATTTCAATCTTCGTTCTTGTTTCGACAGCATGGTCTTATTGTTCGTTTAGAATGCTTCTTGGGTAAGTACACTTTTTAATCCTTTCGATTTCTGTGTTTAACACCATTAACCTCTCAAGTGCTCTACCGATGACGAGGTACTTAGTCATTTTGATGTTATTGTCTGGGCTGTATATTGCGCTGGTGTTTCTAACCCTATCCAGCATCAGTTGGAGATCTAGAAGGTTCGCGGCGAGCAGCACTTCATTGTCGGTGTATCGTATATTGTTAAGGTACTCGCTGTTGATTCTTATACCTATGGCTAACACTACCAGTATCTAGCAAAATATTTCCTCCGAATATATGCTAAACAGCTACGCCACCTTGACGAACACCTCTATGAATCTGAGTCTTCTTTGTCAACTCGACTCTGATTTGAGCTGTTTGGTTATAAGAGACATTTATCGCGCGGTCATTTGCTATTTTCAGCAGTTGTTGTATCGCCGGTTTTTACTTTTACTCGGTCAGTTTTATTTTTACCTTAGTCTGGTTTTACTACGCAGTACTACTTTTCTACTTTTTTCATTCAAGTTGTTTAGGTAATCTCTTTGTTATCTGATGTGCTTAGTTTTATTACATTTGCTTTTCCTAGACGGTTGTATTACATGTGTGATTTAAGCATTTCTTGTTTTCCACTATTTTTCAATTTTTGTAATATCCAATCTCATCATTTTGCGTATAGTTTTATTAAGTTCTGCTTGGATCTTCTTTGATCTTGGACTAGATATTTTCGCTGCTCTATAAGATTTTTAGATATCTTTTGTTTTTTTCTACCTAAAGTTCTAATGTTTTACAAATGCGTTGTGTTATTTTCTTGTTTATATCTTCCAGTGACATATCGTCTTTTAGTAATGATATTAGTGTTTCCTACTATTCCCAATTTAGTGTTAAACAGCCTTTGGCCTTAACCATTCGGGGCTCACTTCTGCTATTTATTGTATTAAGTACATTCAGGTCTTTTATACCTTCTTTGTCCTTAATGTTAATGAAGTTTATTTCGTTTTTAATTACAATTGATAAAGAACTATTTTTTATTCGTCGTATCGTTCGTACATATTGATAATAGTAATGTTATGGAATTGTACTTTAATTTGTAACAGCGAAATTTTGTCATTTATTGGACGAAAGTCAATTATATGTTGTCGTTGTTTTTTCTTTCATAAGAAGTTTTAACCTCAAGTTTCATGTCGTGACAACTACGGAGGAATGAGACATCCGAGGTGCCCATTTTACCTTACCCTGGCCATCTAGCTTCTGTTTTACAATAATGACGACTTTGTTCTTTAAAATGTGGTTTCTTAATTCTTGGAGTGTGCCGTTGTTCTGTGGAGCGTTCTTACGTTACATGTATCAAAAGCCAGTTCCTTGTCATTTATTCGTTACTTTGGTCGTTGCCGTTTAATTTTCTTGGTAATTATTTTGGTTTCGTAACCCGATCTGTTATTTTTTCGAGCCTTATACCCAACCCCTTTACTTAAGTACATTTCACCCGATTCTGGTAAGACCTTACTCCATACTGGTTGAATACCGAATTTTAGGCGTAGTTGCTTAGATATTCAGGGTTTATCACGTCATCTTTATAGGTTTCGCAGAGATGAGAGTAAGAATTTAGTAGGGGAGGTTAGATGGTCCTTGATGTTTGATTGTTGTGTGCTCTACCCCATTTAAACGTCATCCCAGATTTAATTTTCCTAATTATAATTTTGTAGCTTGTGGTAAATGTGTATTTACAAACAATAATATATTTAGATGCATTTTTTTCTACAAAGAACCAATTTACACTTTCTCTCTAAAATAGGGGAGTGTCAATTAATAATTTTATACAAAAAATTAAATATGTATGCCTTGTAACTGCAAAACTTGGTCAACACACGATTTCAATTTACATAATTGGCATTTTTAGCAAAATTTTTAGCTTTGTGAAGACTTTATTAGTATAAAGTATCAAGTATAAGCTTGATTACTTTAAATTTTCTTACATTTTGGTTTTATTCGCGTAGTTTTACTAGTTGTTGCATTTCGCACGCCATTGCATGAATCGTAAAAAAGTGCAATGACTTCAATCCCGAAAGTAAGAAAATTTGCATCGATTAGCCTTCTGAGCTCTCGTTTTCAACTCCTACTTACCTCTTCCTACTAGTCTGGTAGGAGCAGTGACCCGACCTCGGCTGTCGGCCAGTTTCCTTCACCGGTTCTCTAGTCTGGTAGTGGTAATCGCAGCGGCCGAACCTTGCTTACTATTTTTTTGAACCCTGCCGAGAAAAGCCACTCCTGCATCAGAGAGGTTGTGTGGAGAATGTAAATATCTTTTAAATGAGGTACAACTTGACTATGTTACTTTAAAAAAAATATGAAAACGTTCAACGTCAATAAAAAAAACGAAAATTTAAAAAATATATGATAGTAGCAAAGTAAATGGAGCTTTTTGAGCTTTTTTTAGAAATTAGATTAACGTTTCGGTATGTATTTAAGGGTTTCTAGACTTTTATTCATCCTGTAGGAAAATAGGAGATAGGAAGTAACCATGTTGTTGTAAAAATGTAACATTTACCAAGTTTTGTTCTTATTTTAAGGACACACTGTATTATTATTTATGTCAAAAATAATTTAATCTGTTTTGTTAACGAATTATTTTAAATAGAGCACACAAAATTGGTTCTGATATTTCTTTATTTATCCTGCTACCGATTAATGGAAAGTTTCATATTTTTTTCTAAATTAAGATTTCTGCAGGTATTATTATTTACAAAAAAAATAAGCAACGTACGTACACTTTCCCTGTAGCACATTTTTTATATCGCACAATATAAGGAGATGTATTTCTTCTTCAATTTTCTTTTATTATCCTTTTACGTGTTCTTCTCATTGTAGAACCAATAAATCTAAACGAATTAATATCACCAAGGTAATTAATTATGTAAATATATGCGCAAATGCTAAGTAAATTTAAAATCCCTAAGGATGGAAACAAAAAAATTTCATCTTACTCAATTCTCCTCGTTGACCGTAATTCTTATTTAATTTTATAAAAAACTGATGGAGTAGCAAAGTTTAAAGGCTGAACCTCGGAGTTATTTTGTCAATAATCAATCTGAAAGTTCAAGTGAGGACTGACGTTGCCGCGGTGTAAACTTTTCATGATTTATTACATGTGCAAGAGACCTTGTTTGGCAAACGTCTGGTAAGTTAGTCATGAATAACAATTTGTTGGAAAACAGCAGTGACTATGATAGATATGGTACACGTAGCTCTATTATGTTTTCGATAATGGACAACGATAATAGACTAGGAAATTTATGCAAATAAATTTACCTCCCAAAAAGCTATAATGCTCAGCTCGCGATTAAAAAGAAAATTCGCAAAGGGACGATAAAAGATTGCGTAGTTTAATAAAAATATAAAAGATATTTCATTTTATCAGTTAAAAACATTTTATGTGGAAATTAGACTAAACATACTGTAATAATATATCAATCCAATCTGAGACCAAAAAGTAGCAAAAAGGTAATTTGAGGGGGAATGAAAATGTTACTGATGATCTATCCGGTAGAATAACAAATGAACTATGTTATTGCATTGGATGCAAGATTAATTCTACGTGACGTCACAATATGACAATGCTTGATGCAAAAACAAAAAATTATTTAATTATATCAAATAATTCTAAAAAATGTTATAAACTTATATAATGTAATTATGTAGATGTTTATGAGCGGGTACTTTAAAGCATGGTTACTTAACGATATGACAAGTGACATTGGCTGCTATTGTTATTAACAATGTCACATCTCAATTACATTTTATAGAAGCGGTCATAAATTTCTTAGATTTTAGATTATGGCTGCTGTTTGGTATTTTCCAAACAAGTTATTGTTATTTTTATCAATATTATTATTATTAAAATTACAATTTGTGTGGTTATTCTTTTTGGTATAATTTTATTTGTATACTATACAGGGTGTCCCATTTTAATCTAACAGGAATATCGAAAACTTGGCATCAAATGACAAAATGTTTGAAAAAAAATTTATTGGTTTGGATGGGGACATCCGATTTTGTCAAAAATTACCTACTCCCTACCCCCAAAGGGCGGGAAAGGAAGTCAACTATTAAATCTTAAAAAAGAAATTTTTTGTTGCAAATTCAGATTTTACGGATAATCGATAACTTTTACTTGAATATTTTTTTTAATAATCGTAGATGGCGCTGTAATTCCAGGAAAAATATATTGCAAAATTTGTTTTTCCTGAGATTAGAAAATTTTTGTATTCTTTTTTACACAATCTGAATCTGCAATAAAAAGTATAGATTTTAGTTTTGAAATTTATTGTTTTTCCCCCTAAGGTGTGCCGAGTAGCATGTTTAATTTTTTAATACGCTGCCCTACTTTACATTTCAGATTTGGTTTGTGCGAAAAAAAATACGTAAATTTTATTAAAAAAAACATTCTTATGCAAATATCATATTTGATGCTGTAAATGTAGAAAAACCAAATCTTTTTATAATTTTTTTCCCGTGCTTACAGCGCCACCTACGATAATTACAAAAAATATTTTAGGTAAAAGTTATGTATATTTTTATCCGTAAAAACTGAATTTTTAATAAAAAAAATGGTTTGATCCTCACGCTCGACCCCTAGGAGTACGAGTGGAAAATCGACAGAATCGGACTCTCAAACTTTTATCCGAAACGTTTTGTCATTCGATGTCTATTTTTCGAGATATTCCTCTGTTAAGATTAAAAAAAGACATCAGATGTATAACAAACAGATAATTAAGTAAGCTGCAATAACCGATTTTATTCCTGATTGGGCATTGAATAACGAGATCTATGGATAAAATGCTGAACAAAAAACCATATTTCTAGTTTTTTATGGGCGATTCAATCTCTACGCTCTCTGGCGGAGAGAAATATACTTCACCTGTAGTGAGTACTATATTAAATTTATATGTGTTTACATATTTAAACGATATTTACAATTACACCAAACAAACATTTTACCCACTTGAACCACTAAAATTTGGCGGGAAACTTTAAATTGAATCGCCCATGTAAAAAACTATTCAGAGCTCCGTTAAAAACGTTGTTTATTTCTAGATAATTTAAAACATGAAAGAGTAATAATAAAAAGAATAAAGAAATTAAAAATTTTACGATCTTCGATTGCATTACCCCTAAGGACATTTACTAATTTATCATGCAACTGATAGATAGCCATTCAATTCATCTTTTAATATTTGGTAAATATTGATGAATGACTCAACTTTAGAATATTTTAATCTCTTGTACATCTTATACATGTCATAGCATAAAACATATAGTATCAATCATGATGGTTTAATCATAATATACTTTAAGTTAGAATGACTATTTTTGTTAATCCGGGACAGGTACCAACTTTGTATACTTGTTAACTTGTTGTCGTCAACGTCGTGCTGAACATAGAGCAAGTTCCTTACTGTCGTTCAACACGATCCGTAGCAATCCGTAGTGTATGTTGTAAGAAAGGTTATGACCAATCCAGGATACGCCTGGCTAACCCTATGCCAGCGGGCATAGGGTTAGCTAGCGTTTTTGGAATATGCTTGCAAATAACCTTGTAGGGCACCGGGCAGGAAACCCCAGAAGAGTGACCGTGACTGTTACGCAAATCTATCATGTGATTATGTTGGAGCGCCATAATCACCTACTTTTTTACCTGTTTACCTCTTCCGCGTTTTTTAATTTACTTTGCAATCTTCACTTATATGTTTATTGCATCATTCACTGCCCCTATTACTAGTTCCCCCTCCATTATTTCTACATAGGCGATTGCTATGTTTGTAAATATCAGCACCATTTAAAATATGTAATATAGCACATCGGTATTTGTGTTGCGGACCGGTATCATATCAGCTGAGCAAAACGTACGGACATATCAGTGGATCTGAACAAACGAATCAAGTAAATATGCATTGCGCGCACTAAATCTGTTAAAAAATCTATTCAGTTGCCCTATTTTTTTAATGGAACTAGATTTAATTCTATTGGTAACATTTGCTTTTCAATTTTCGTGGACCTGCAGCCTTTCTCTTGCTGGCAACTTTGGCGCCCTTTGAGTAGCGCTGCTTTATACCACTTCTCAAAATTGTTATAGACTCCATTATGGCCGCTTTTTCATTCTAATCAAGTAAAGATTTGGTTCTTAGTTCCTGACTCTGTTTGTTTGCTTCGGTGCTAATTTCACTATCATATTGATCTTTTTTTAGGTCCTTCAAATGTTAACGTCACTTATTATATTTTTGTTGGGGAATTTAAATATATAAGTATTTCTACTGCCTCCAAATAAACTGTTATGTTAATGCAGTTTATTTAAGCAACAGCTACCATGGGCGTCGCCAGGGTAGGGCAAGAAGGGGCACTTGCCCCCCTCCTGGATCTCATCATGAAGCACATAAAACTTTTAATAATCTAAAATAAATGTACTAATTTATAGTCTTGCCCCCACCCCCACCCCACACGGAAAAAAGTTTGCCCGACCTGCGGGCTCCCTCCTGCATAAAATTCTGCCGACGCCTATGACAGCTACAATTGTTTCCCCACCTCCACTTTCCTCCTCTCTTCAGATTAATTAAATTTTCTTTATTCTTCTACTAATTTCCTTATTGCTGTTGTTGGTTATGGATCCATCAGTATTTGTAATGTTTTATATTATAAAATTATTGAATCTCTCCATATATCTGACAACTATAGTCGCTTTCCATTCACCTACCTCAGCAGCTTAGAGCGGCTACGGGCATGATGCCATACGTTCCATTCGCAGGACATTAAGCAACAAGTCGTCGAAAACCTGTTTCCCCTTTCCCCTCGAAGCCACGCAAATTTGCTTAATGAATTGAGGTTAAAGTTACGAGATATTAAATGGAAAACAGTATTTGTTTCTTAGAGTTGTTATATATTCCAGCATTTGATAATGGCCTCATAAGGCAGTTCCCAATCCCGAAATTTTTAGTACCCTTAGTTCATACTTCAACTTTGCCAAAAGCAGGTATGTATCGTGTCGTGATGTGAATATATGCACTGCACAATAACCGCTGCACTGGATTATATTACACTTTCCCTATTAATTCACTGCACTGGAATATATTACACCTTACAGCTTTTTGAAAAATTTAAGTAAAATTCTGAACAAGGTTTTATTTATAAATAATTTTCAAAAATATTGTGTCAATCTGCTCTAGTAAAAAAGTTTAGGGTAAATAAACAGAACTGAAATATATTTTTAGCAATTATAGTTTATACAAAATATTTGATTTATTTAAAAGTTATGTACAAAACACAAAAAAATACACAACAAAATAAATGCATAATAGTTGACTTAATTTTAGTACAAAAGCTAGACTAAATCGGAAGCAAAATATACTGATGTTACATGATAAATCTACTTAATATGTGTGAATGTAATAAATTATTAATTATGTAACATTACCATTAATATGTCCAAATGACAAAATCACTCATTACTTGTTACTTTCACAAGTTAATAAGGCATACTTATTACACATTATACTTTAACATTAAAAAACAATAATTATGTGTGTATTCAAATATATTACAGTGCCAAATAGTTAACAAAGGACTAGAAAAGAACTGCATGATTTAAATAATTTCAATTCCTATACTTACAAGGCACAAATATATACAAATTCACATATATAGATAACATAAAATCACAGTTTAAAATAATATTTTTTTGTGAAACAATTTTTTACAGTTGAATAAAAATAATAACACTCCATTTAAATTGCAAATGCAAATACAATTTTCATAACTTTTAAACACTTAAAATAAAAAATAAAACACACTTAATATATTTAACACAATAAATTACATTTAAAATAACCTGTAAATAATCAGTCCTTTAAATAAATATATTTTAGGGCCAGGATACTCTTTTTAATTTTACAGATCTTATTGATTCCAAACAATTCTGTAAAATTCTTTCAAATTTACTGACATAAATTATAAGCATAGGTCAGAAGAGTCCTTTTTCCTTTTTAAGTTGAGTTTGCTTCCAAACAGGCAGTTTTTGAAATTCATCTTTTGTTATCGATAAAAGATTTAAAAAATCATCTGGAGACAAATATACTTCTAAATGTGTGGGATCCACACCATCTGGTAAAGGTCTTTGTAAGAGTTCAGCAATAGGGTATGTAGTTCTAGTTAGAAGGGCCAACTCTTTTTCTATCAATACCATATCTCCTGCCTTTTTACCTTCCTACAATTTCATTATATTTTAAATTATTACATAAATAAAGTGAAACACAAGTCTTACCTTCATATTTAATTCCGCAATATCGTCCCTGTCGTTCCACAATGAAAAAAGATTTGTAAAAGATAATGGTTCAAGACCTGCCCAAACCAAATATGCTGGTACAGATTTTGTATCTGGATGCCTAATTCCCCAATAATCAATTGCCGTTTGCATTGCAGCTCTTCTTTCTGCTTGCCATCTCACTGCTCCTGAACCAGTTTGTTCTGACAAATCTAAATCTGTTTCTCTCTCGGGCCACCAACCTTGCCAGAGCCATAATTCATGGTCATTATCAAATAAAAATAATGCTGCAATTAAACAAAAACCAACTTTAAAACAAACAAAAAAAAATAACTAAAAATAAATCTTTTTTATTTTTTTAGTTAAAATAAGAAACGATTTTGGATTTCAATAATTAAATTTTAAGCTCTTTATTCCATTGAATATAGCTTTTAGTTGGTTTGTTTTTATCTACCTATTAAAACACCAAAGGCGAAACTAATTACAAAAAACTTTGAAAACCATTTCTAAATTTAAACCGATTAAAATGGAAATGTGCAAGTGAAAGTATTTCCGGATCTGCTAGACCCTGTTACAACAGCCTATTTTAATATTCCTAGCAACGATTTTTGTGGCCACAGTAAACTAATTTGAAAGAAATTGCAAAAAAAATCTTTCACCCAAGAAAAATTTCTAAATTTTCTTTAATAACTTTAAAACTGAACTTTTAATTTTCCTACTCTTTTAACATGTCGTTCTTGTGAGATAAGTTTTATCTCACGCAATTTTAAAGTTTTTTTACACAACTATCAATTAAAACATATGGGTCGATGCTGATTACATAACACCATGATTGTAGTTTGTAGTATGTAAGTAAATATAAACTTATACAAAAAAATAGTTCCAATACGCAGATAAGAGCATTGGGTTTTCAAGTCTTTTAATGGTTTTTAGCCACATGAAAAAATTATTACTAATCTGTAGACCGAATACTCCGTGTTTAACTTCGAACAGCCTAATGCGCTTTGTTACTTTTTATAATAAATATGCGCAAGTAGACCTTTTCGTTATATTTTTTTTTCACCGCACCCGTTTGAATAATATATACGTCATGTGTTATAAATATAAAAAAAATAAACAATATTTATATGTAAAAAGAAGAAGAGTATAAATGTGTAACGTTGTTTAAATAATTTACTCACCTGGTTGATTAGCTGAATACAATTCTGACTGTGAGAAAGGATATGGGGTTGTATGAAAACTTCTATAAGGACAAGTAATTTCTGTAAAATCGAATTTTCCCGAAACACTGCAGAAGGAAAACATCCTCGGTGATTTTTCATATTTGTGTTCACTTTTATCCAATGAGTTGTACAATTGTCTTTTCTCTCCCAAGGCATTTAAGAATTTTACATCCTCTTTTCCTTCTTCAATAATATCTAACATAATGTCGTTGCTTAAAAATCCAAACACCTCAGATTTCGTTGAACAAATGTTTTCTGCACACAATTTGCATACATCTTTCGTTTGTTCAAGAGACTTTGCGCCATTCCATATGGTAACCTTATCAGTTTCAACAAAAATGAAAGAAGCCCTACTTCGCAAACTCCTCATGCTACAAGGAACTTCAATTAATACTGTTTCAGTTTCTAATTCTCCCCTACATAGATAAAGTCTTTGTTCTTCTTTTTGGGTGTCACGTTTTCCACTATGTATAAACATTTTTCCATTAAATAATTGTAAAAATACAGGTGGTTCTGACCCTAAAAAAGTATTTTCCTATGACATATATACATATTTTTTTTAAAGTTTTACATTATGCAGGGTGTGCTATTATAATCTTAACAGAGAAATATCTCGAAAAATAGACATCGAATAAAAAAATGTTTCGGACAAATGTTTAAGGGTTCAGAGAGGACATCCAATTTTGTCAAAATTGAGGGGGTTGACTTTGAAATCTAAAAAGGGAACCCTAATTTTTTGTTACAAATTCAGATTTTACGGATAAAAATACGTAATTTTTACTTGAAACATTTTTATTGTAGCAATCGTAGGTGGAGCTGTAACTGTGGGAAAAATTTTCTTTTCCTGCAATTACAGTGTCAACTACGATGATTACAGTGATTTATATAATAACTTTTAGTTTTCATCAAAATTGAAAAACAGATTTTGTCCCTTTTGACCACCACAGAAACATATATTAAACTAAATTCACTTTTTCTTCCGAAAAAAAATTCTGGCACTCCGTTTGATGTCGCGACTCCTTTCAAGTTAAAAAAACGTCACGATTTTTATAGGAGTGTGTACGAAACGAATAATAAGATTTGACATGCACACAAGTATAAGAGTACACAATACAATTAAATGATAATATTTAAATTGAAATAAAATATCGCACACGAAGTTTGCAGCTTGAGGATGCTGGGTTACTGGAATGTGTAGCGTAGGGGTGCAAGCAGCGAAGCTATATCTGATAACCACGTGATGTTATCGAAACAGGTTTGTTGTTGTGTTTGAAGGACTGCGGGGTGAAAATGGATTGCGGCAATTATTGGGATGTGCATGGTTGTGTCGCCACAACTTTAAAGGCATCGCGACGCTAATCGAACAATCGAATTTATTTTTTGGGAAACGGTAACTCTAATAAAAAAAAGAAATACTTTTTTTGCAAATCTGCAAAAGGCTTATGACTCGAAAATGTGCGATTCTGGGATGTCAATTTTATTTTTTGTTTAGATGCGCGTGTTGGGTGGCGTATTCTCAATTTTCAAAAAATAATTGGCTTAGTTGACGGCGCTAATTTTTTTTATCCCTATAAATCGATGGCCCTATAATAGTTGTTTAGCTTAGGGGGTCGATAACCCTGTATGACGCACGGTGTCTTTCTTAAGTTATAATTTTTACGAAATAAATTCCTACAGTCACAGTTAAAAAAACGCAGTGTATAAACAGACATCCTCTAATTACCACCTAATTAGATTTATAATAATTAATTGAATTCAGATTAAATAATTCAAAATTTCAAATAGCATTAGAAATACTATAAGTATTAAGTAGTTAAAACTGAATTTTGATTTGTTCAAGAGAATGTTAAATTCACAGAAAAACGCATTTAATTTCTTGGAAACATTAGTATATTTCATTTTGCTTATTAAATTCGTTTAGCGCGACGTTTCTGCGATTATCAAGGCATGCCAATACCTATTTAAGTAATTTGCAAATATTTAAAAAGTTTAGATGGAATAAAGCTACATAATTATTATTTAGCTCACCTTGCGTTATCCTTATTTGCCGTGCATTTTCTGAATCCAGTTCAACAGTTAATAAAGCAGCAGCACCTTTTTCGTTTATTGAAGCATTTCTTCCTAACCAGCAGAAATAAATGCAACGATCTCTTCCTAATTGCAGATGTTTAGAAGGTTTCCCACTTAATTCTCTTCCAGTGACAGTAACCCTATATTGCCACCTAACAATATAACTGTCACTATCAAAGAAATGTCCCATGTAAGCATCATCAATTTTCTCGTAAGTATTCTCAAATATTGTCCAGCAAGTTACATCAAGTGTATTTATTTCAAAGTTTCTATTGGTTTCTATGTCAAAATATTGTTTTCCCCGTCCTAAATGACTCCCTTCTACTTCAAGATCTGGCTCAATATAATTTAAATTATTTAAAATAGTAGCATCAATCGGTTTTATATCAATTGAAGCATCAACTGACTTATCATCGGTGTTTTCTTTTACTTTGATAATACGACTATAATCAGGCCAATCTGAAAATTTTTCCCTAAATAATATAGTTTCTCGATGTTGGGTAATTTTCGCAAATAATGCCCATTCAGGTCTTGATTCAGATTTTGGGGGTAAATTAAGTTTTTCTCGAGCTCCTAGTACCTTCGCAATATTTATAGGACACACAGTGCAATCAGAATAATTGTATCCATGATCCCATAACTCCTTACATAATTTAAGGGCCATCTTCTTCTCCTCAGGATCTGCATTTTTACCGCTCCAAACGTACATTTCACTTCCATAATCAAAAACAAATACTTTTGATGGTTCAAGCATTTCAATTTTTGGAAGGGTACCCCAATAGTTTTCTAAAGGCACTAACTCGTTATTTTCCAAACCATAAATCATGTTTGTATCAATAATCGATGATTCGTAAATTTCATCTTCATCGGGGTGACCAGCTTTAGTTACTTCTACAGCATTATCAGAACCTAAGAGTCGCCAAAATTTCTCAGAGTCTTTAGTAGCTCCACCTTTCTTGGCATTTATAGTAATTAATTTCTCTACTTTACAACCCATATCTCCAGACTGTTGAATGTGATTAATTATATCTGCTGCTCTAGATTGTTCAATTACATTTGAATAAGCTCCTATGTAATTGTATAACTCAGGTGGTGAAATCAGGATGTAATTATCACCCTGATTAATACTAGCAGCTAGTGGTTCCACTAACCTAGTTTGAACATGTCTTCTTCCCTTAACATGCAACAGCATCAAAGGTTTAAAAGGTAAATATGATATATTTAATGACGTAGATTTCTTTAAGGCAATTGATGCAAAATCTTCCTTACTAGCCAAACCTGCTAATGCTTCTACAGCCAAATTAGAATTTTTCATAACTAAAAGTATATATTTCTTAATTTATCATCTTTTTTTATACTTCAAAAATTTACTTACGTTTTTCAACATTCAGTCTTTTTGTTTCTCTCTCTGCTACTCCAGTAATAATTTCGGTATACTCATTCTTAATATCAGAACGAGCAGCTAATGCTTTAAGAGGATTTTTTGAAGTACCTCTTCGTTTTTGGACTTTAACAGTTTTTTTCTGAACAAGTAAACTGTCAGTTTGTCTTGTGACAGAATCAAAGGCATCAAGCGATATATCAAAATCTTCGTCAGTTTGTTTAAATTCCACACTTTTGAAAAAACTTTTGAAAGTTTCATCATCTGGTCTAGCTACTGTTACTTTTCGACGAGAAGATAATAATGAAGTATCGGACCCTGACAAATATATATTAGTTATTAAAAAAAAATTACCAATTCGCAAATAACGCATTCGTTAGTATAGTTGGGCCAACGCTTTAAGTTGAAAAATATAAAATATTTTAAATACTGCAGTGGTGTTATTAAAAAATTTCCAATAGCTTATGCAGTGAATACTGCCCTTAAATGTATTAATAAAAGCCAAAGTTTTTAGTCTTTTTAATGTGAGTAACAGGGAAGGTGTTACGTCACAGACGGACCAATGGCTTTTAAGGTAACTTACGAACACCCGAGAGCAGAGAGAAATTTTAAATCAAGTTAATCAAGAGTTATAAATTGTGCCGGACTTGCACCCGGGACTTCTATCATATCAGTCGTGCGTACTACCTCTCGGCTACTCTGCTCTCCTTTTTTTGTCATTACTTTAATTGAGTAAATTTATTTTATACCTGAGGAATCTTCAGCAGCTGCTGTAGGATCAGAAACACTTCTTTTAAAAGAATAATTACTTTCAACTTCAGGAGAAACTGGAGTGGTTGAAGATTCTTTTGGTTCTTCACCTGAAAAAAAATATTCAAATTAATAATATTACTTCAACTAGACACTTTTCAAATTTTTATCTTTTTACGGTTCTTTTGAATGTATGAGTATGACAAATTCATAGCTACTATATTTATACATAAAATTCTATATCCCTTATTATATATCGATCTGTCGAAATTATGAGTGTCCGAGACTGGTACACTATGAAATTAACACCATAAATTAAGGGTAAATGTGAGCTTTTTACTTTTAGCAAAAAACATTCATCTTTCTAGATCGAAATTTCTTGGATTCGAATAACTAAATGAGTTTTTGAAGGACAAACGAAAGGTAAAATAAATTTTAAGATAATAAAAAGTAACATAATTCACTAATAACAAAAAAAGTATTGTTAAAACGGTTTTTACTATTATTTACGAAGTAAAAGAATGTATAGTAATCGCGAAAATTTTCCATTTTCTCTCATTCAGAAAAAGTTGTTTTTAAAGTGTATGTGTCTATCTGTGAAATACCGGTATATTTGGATTTTTAGTGTCATTTATTAATCAAATTATTATAAAAAATCTCCGGATTAGTCTATAAAAGAATTAAAATATCAACTAAGTGGAATAACGAATAAGTCTCAATCATCTTTAGTGATGGGATATATATATATATATATGTTCTGTGGCTAAAAACCTTTTCTGGTCAGGGGTTAGTTGAGAAATGATGTAACTCCAGTAGTTCGGAATCCGCGTTAAACTTGTAGGTCCGCCTGTAATGTAAGTTGCCAGCATTACAGGCAGGGAAAAGGCTATGCGCCAGGAGTGGCGTAATAAAAAGCTGACGATAATATGTCGCAGTGCCCTTGCAAAGATGTGATCAAGTCAAAAACAGTTTATTTAATAATAACACTATGTTCTTAGTATATTTTTTATAATGCTTAGATTCGTTGAGACATTCACTTCCAGATTATAATATTGTCCAATGTTTTTTTTTCTATGAGTATTGTTTGAAATCATTGAAGCATGGTAGTAAACCACCCATTAAATAGTTAAATCGATTTTAAAATAAAAATATCCATTATTCAAAAAATGCCTAAAGCTTTAAAAATATATGACTAAAAAATTTATTTCAATCAACAGTAGCAATTTAATATTATAACATCGCAATAGTGGTAAAAATTGAAAACATATTTTTAACTCGGGGAGTTTCCTGTATTGCTGAAGTTAAAAATAATGTAAATATTACACGGGATGGTCCACAACAATTTAAATACATGATTTCTCAATAATTAAATTGGATCTATGTAATTAATAAAAACAACTTTTTAAGTTACACTGAAAACATAAGTACATAATTAGCAGTATTTTTGATTGAGTAATCAATTAATCAACGGTATCAAAATATTTTTCCAACGCTGACTACGTCAATTCCATTACGGGTCGCAATGGAATTGGTTCAATTGTTATCCTTATCAGCTGATGACTGAAGAAATATAGTTTTGCTGACAAATATGTCTAAAATTCAGGTATATTACACTGGCGGGGACAAAACTTCGGGCCACAATGGGACCTAGTGGGTTATTTGTTGCCAATTTGTTGCGTATTTGTTGCGTGCACCCTTTAAGAATTAGGGGCAACACCCCTAGCGTAATATTGAGGTAGCGGGGACAGCCATAACTCCTAAACAAATAAATATATTTTTGCGTTATAGCTACCATAATTTGTAGCGTAAAAAACCCTTTCAAACAAATCAAGTGCAGGAATACCTTAAATTTGTGTTTATAGTATTCTAAAATCGTTTAGAAAATTTTATTTGCAAGTCAAACATTTTATCAAATTTACTGAACTTATTAATATTAAAAACCAATAGTTAAAACTTTTGAAGATTTCGCTCACTTTGTACAAATAACAAAATTATTCATCAACACAAAATATAAAAATTAAATTACTGTTTCTTCTATTAATTATAACCTAATTGTTTTAATTTGTGTTTATAATTTTTCAACAATATATCCACATGCCTGCCTGATGTCCAATTTATTTTATAGAAGCTAACAAAAATATTTCTATATTGCTTTGACAGTACACGATTCAACAAAAACGAAATTCATCATAAAGAAATATTAGTTTAGTAATTATATTCAAATGTTTTTATTTACTAATAATAATAAAAATCTAAATTACGTTTTTATTATAGTTTAGATAATCGCTAAAACAATAATCTAATCTCTGGAATAAGAGGAAGTAGATAAATATAAATTTAATGGCAATTTATAAAAATTTGCAATTTTAATTTTATCTAACATATTTCTCTTTCGTTTGACGTCAAAATATGTAAATAAAATATTTATGCTATTTTAGTTTGCATGATTCATCTTACAGTATTTAAATAAACATAAATTTTACCTTCTTTTCCCTTAAAGCGCTTAGCCTTGGGCGTTCTTCTGGTTTTATCTGGAGAAATTATATTGATAGGAATACTAGGTAATATTTGCATTCTGCCAGCCACGGAAAAGTTGTCAGCATCTGATTTTTCTACCCTGCTCTTCCATTGTTTAGCTGAAGCATCCAACTCGTCCTTCTTTGTCTTTAGTATGGAAGCCTTCTCAGATAACTCCTCCTGTGAAAATATTTTAATCACCATATAAATTACGAAAGCTATAAGCACGGCTGTTATTATGAAAAGCATGTTGACTGCAGAACTTTTATAAAGAAAGCGCGTATTAATTGTTCGTCGCGAGTAGTAAAACTCGTAATGATTTAATGTACGAGAGTCACTGACTACACGCCATTTGGATTTGAAAGCAGGCCATAAAATATAGTGGAATTGGCCAATAGCTAATTTTGGAATCGGACACCATATTTGTTGATAACAAGATTTCTGATAATTTCTATTTCATGGCACTTTTAGTAATAACAAATAAAGGTTGTGTAAATTAAAGTTATGTTTATTAAACACATTTATCAATTAATTAATAAACAAATATCACAATAACGGAATAATCATTAAATTTATTTGACATAAAATTATTACTTATTACTTCATTTTTACATAAACTGCATTTATCATGGTACATAATTCGTCCAATTTTGAATGAATAAAAAATTTAAACATATTGCTATAAACAACGTATTTATTATTCATGTATTCAAATAAAAATAGGGAGTACAAAATTATTGTTTATACAGTAATTGACTAAATAAGGTTTTAATGTTTTTTAAATTAAAGCAACGTAATTCAATTGAATTATATTATTTTTGATTGGTATGTAAAAGTGCCACCAAATTTGGGATTTTAGGTTACATAAAATTTACACAATTTCCTTTTATTCGGGCCAAATAGATTTTCTCAAGCGTAAGATATTTATTCAATTTATTAATTTTATTAATCATCGTATAAATGTATCTCTTCTTTTATCAGACTGATAAGCTACTTGGATAAGAAAATTAGTTTTTAATTCACATTTATATAAATTTAAATATCTATTTTATTTCAGAGCAGGCAATAAACAATCCCTTTAACGTTAAAACTGCAATGCTTTCGTGTAATAGAAACATTAAAATAATAATTTCTGCTGCTATAGGTACGTGATGAAATGAAATCGTTTATTAACATCACGTTAAAATCGTGTTCAGTAAAATACATTCTGGTATGGATTAATTACATTTACAAACTTGGGTGGTTAATTAAATTTATCAAATTATATGTAATTAAAGTTCATGTTTCATTGTTAATTAACAGCTCGTTTCGCAGGTTTGGTTTTTATTTTGCGCGAGAGTTGTAGGCAACCAACAACTCTTGTTTTATAACATTAAATACACTTCAAAAAGTTAATGATTATGATTATAAATATCTAGTTAAAATTCTAAATAAGAATCAAATCATTTTTTTGCTATTTGCGACCTCTATTTCTAGATTTTCACTAGGATGAATTTATTATGGTTGAAGGATTCGACTAATATGTATATCCATAATCCGCATTTCGTTTCAGAAACCATATAAATTGTACATTTGTTTATACTGGGAATCCCAATTTAGTCCTCACGGTGAAATATCTCAAAAAGTAGACATTGAATGACAAAATGTTTTGACCCAAAAGTTTGAGGGTTTGGAATTACCCCCTATTACCACCGAGGGAGGAAGAGGGTCAACTTTAAAATCCTAAACGGAAACATCAATTTTTTACTGCAACTTTAGATTTTACAAATAAAAATACATAACTTTTATTTAAATTTTTTGTTAGTAATTTTAGTAGGTTGCGCTGTAAGCATGGAAAAAATTATCGAAAAATTTGTTCTTCCTGGTTTTACAGTGTTAACTACGATGATTAAATAAAAATGTTGTTTGTTAAATTTATGCAGTTTTTTGCACAATCGAAATCTGCAATAAAAAGTGGGGGTTGCCTTCTTATAATTTAAAGTTACCACTCGCCACACCTCAAGGGGGGAAAAATTTATATTTTAAACTGGAACCTCCACGTTTTATTGTAGATTCGGATTGTGCGGAAAAGAATACATAATCGGTGTAATCGCAGAAAAAAACAAATCTTTCGATAATTTTTTTCTGCAATCACAGCGCCATCTACCAATAAAAAAAATGTTTTAAGTAAAAGTTATGAATTTTTATCCGTAAAATCTGAGTTTTTAATAAAAAATCGGGGTAAGGGGTGAATTTTTTTTTGGTTAAAATTGGATGTTCCCCTCCGAATCCTAAAACTTTTGTTCAAAATATTTTGCCATTCGATGTGAGATTAATATATGACACCCTGTATATCCACTTTTTTGTAATTAAATACTTGTATAATTGTGGAGATTGAATATTTTTCATCTTTCCGGAAGACTAGGCATGCAGAATTTTCTGACATAGCATTTACTTTTTTCCATTTTGCAACAATCCTTCAATCTCGAGTTTTCTAACGGAAATTATAACGGGAATAATCATTTTTTTCCCAGGAAGTAAAAAAGCTTAAATATGGATTTTTGTGGCGATATCTTTAATAGTTTTTAAAAAACCTTGCCCACAAAAACGCACCACACACTTACACAAACACACAGACATTTTTTAATTTTGGTCAACTCTTTTTCAGGAGACCCTAAAAGGTGGATTGCCACCAAAATCTCAATGTTTTTTTTTACGATTACAATACTTTATCTTATGATAAAGTAATATATAGATTGTAATCGTAAAAGCAACAACTACCTCTCGTGATATTAGTTAGTAGTTAGCATACTATAAAAGCAACAAAAATTGGAAACTCAAAGTACTTCATTATTCAACATAATCTTCTTTTAATCAAAATATATTGAACCTGCAACATCATTAAACTTGTAAGTTTTCTTACTTTCGGGTTTAAGTCGCGTATTTTTATTGGTTGTTGCCAACGTTTCGCTCGCCGTTGCAGGGAGCATTCTCAAGGCGGATAAGTCCGATGACTGATTTTTATTGGTTGTTGCCAACGTTTCGCTCGCCGTTGCAGGGAGCATTCTCAAGGCGGATAAGTCCGATGACTTACATCGACCTCAGTCGCGAAAGTCTAAATTCTAAATCATTAAACTTGTTAAAAACAAATGCTTTGCAAACCAACTTTAAATAACGCCAATTGCCTCCTCGTTCGAAAAAAATTACAACAACAACAATTTTCAGTTAAGCGAAGAAATAATAGTCCGAAGGAGCCAGATCCGGCTAATAAGGGGAATGTTCAAGCAATTAAAACCCCAAAATTATGAACGGATTCGAATGAAAAGCGCGATTTTGTGCTATGCATTTTCTTGCAAAAACAAGACACCTTTAGCCAACATTGCGCGCCTTTTCTTCACTATTTTTCTCGGTAGTTAATAAAGTGGACAATTACTGCCCAGTTATAATTTTTCACTTATTAAGATAATCAATAGTTATTACTCCACGAAAATACCAAAACAACTAAGGCAAGAATCTTCCCTGCAGATTTTTGAACACAGAACTTCTTTGGCCTTGGAGAACCAAAATGCTTTTACTCCATAGATTGCGGCTTTGTTGCTGTGTCGAAGAAATGTACCAATTTTCCATACATGGTTATAATGCGGCTTAAAAAGTTTAGCAACTTCTTTAAAACGAGCACAGATCAGGCGTAACGATTCCACTATTGCTCGCTTTCGGTCAACATTTGCTGTATATTTTTTATGCCAAATCGACGTAAACTATGTAATAGACGCGTTCATATAAAATCTTTGGAGGCACAGATTTTTGTTTTAGCCCAATTAAACAGTTTGATAATAACATTTTTATGAACTGTATTGATTCTTCCGGAATTTGATACAGAAATCTTCCATCTAGGTCTCTTCTTATGTTTAAAGGAAAGCACGAAATCAAATTTTTCATGGTTGCATATAAAGGGAATTGTTTATTAGGTGTATTAAGCATATATTCGTAAATCTGCTTACCTCTTAGCCCCAGGTACTTAATGATTGCCCAGTACTCAAATTTTTGGATTTCCACATTGATACCTGACATGTTTTTTCTTAAATTTTATTGCACAACTATTCTTAACCTTTTTCACATGAAAGTCACTTCCAGTCACTTTTCATTAGTTGTTGTTTGTTGCTATGGTAACGCGATTTGCTTTTGTTTAAGAAAAGTGGCCTAGGGAAACTATACATCAATACCCCTCGTATTGCCGAATATCATTTATTCATCACAGAAACCAGAGCCACACATAAATATTTCCAACGATATCCTTACCACAGCAGAAATCTCGGTGCTCTCTAACTGCTTACCCATAGCCCCTAAAATGCTTCTCAATGATAACATTTTTTCAAGTGCAGTAGCCTTTCTAGGTAGTTTACCAGCTTCTCTAGCAAGTGAATTTAGGCATAAAAAACCGCGAAAATCATCCGTTGTGCAAAATCTCTAAAATCACATCTGAGTTCTTAGCTCTGAAGGAGCCTAAGCCAGATTCCCACTGCCGATAAAAGCAATGCCACTGTTGCAATAAACAGATTAGATTACGATGAAATATTCACCAACAATGTTACCTGATTAGGCAAATTGTCAGTGCAATAATTTTCTCAAACAAACCATTCAAATATTTAGCAAATATTTTATTGCGGTTCAAGAAAAATCGGCATTCGACGTAGAATCTTGTTTCAAAAATTTAGTTATATCCCCGACGCCGTTAAAATAATAAAAGATTTTTACTTGTAAAATTGCTAACGTCAACTCATTTATTTTCTTAGGGTTCATTCGATGAAGAAGTATGGAGGCTTTTAAAAATGAAAGGTTTGATTCTTCAAAATTTACTTAAACTAAAATGTTTAAGTATTTAGACGACACCTTCATTATCCGCGAAACTCACATCATCAATCCCAGATATTATCAATTATAAACTTCATATTCCAAAACGCCAAAAGGAAATATTTTGAAATGAGTGTCACGGATGCACGTTTTCTAACTGAACTACAGATTTAAAGATACCAGTGGGATCATCAAAAAAGTTACTAATAAAAGTCAAAAGCTGTGCAAACAAACTAAACTGCGCAAACAAAATCGGACGTCTTCCGCATAAATATTATGCTAAAACAATTTGTAAATGTTACTCCGAAATTTCTTATCAAATAGTATTAAGGGTAAAATTTATCTTTTAAATCAGCGAATTTATTAGCTAAATTATCTTAATTGCAGTTTAAAATATTTTGTCGAGACTAAAAGACAAATTTGGAATTGAACGTCACCTACGGCGGTACGGCTTTACCCAAACTTTCTTCTGGGCCACAAAATTTATTTTTCTAATATTAGATTATTAGAACAACCCAAGAACCAGACTAAGTTATTACCAAATAAAAACTAAAACCACAGTTTACAAATACAGATTGTCATCATCACTCTCATTAGCAACCTATGTTTGTTTATTCTCATTGAAACATTAAAAGTATAGGTATAAGTTGTTAATTTTTTTTATTTTTACCCCCAATTTCCATTTTTATAGTTTCTCACTAATTATACAATTTGTAAACAATTTTTATGTAGTAAATAAATGTAGTGGAGTATAGAGTCTCACTAAAAAATGACGCAATTCTGTTCATAACAGTAGCTGAGTAATCGTCGCGCGTAAATCGTGATTTCAGCATGATTTTTTTTTACGTATTTAAGCCACCTTAATTGTTGTTAAGGACAAACCATTTAATTAAAAACAAACGGCCTACACTAAATTTTCCCACAAGCGAAAGAAAAGTTGTGGCGCCACATTTTGTAGCAACTTTATTACTATGAACTTTTTGGGAAAATTAATTCTTTAGAAAATAACCACAAAAAAAAATATAAAAAGGATCTTAGATTTACATTTTTGTGTAGTTTGGAATATAGTTTAGCCTGTAGAGGACGAAATAACATTGTTATCCATAGCGACACACTCATAAACCGAAACTGATAACATTTTAAAATTGGTCAATTCTTGTAAAAAGGATCTCAAAATTGGGGCATGATGAAATCTTAAAAAAAAAATGTTCAACTCTTATGCGTTACTGTTTCGATAAAACCTATGAAATTTATAAGGTAACACGTAACTACAATACTTCATAGGTAATTACAATACTTCATAGGTTCATCGTAACGTAATATGGCAAAGAAATTAATGTTCTAAATAAAACTATTACCGCTTTCATTACACAGAAATGTTGACTAAACTAGTTATCTCAGGTACAACTAAATATTTCGTGTACAGTATTAGCATCAATATAAAATTTCGTAGATTACATTGTTTAAATTTGATAACAAAGTAAATATTTAATACCCTTCTTACTAAATAAACTCCTATAAGCACCTGTTTATTACATTAAAATAACTATTACACAAACCTTCGCAAAAGGCAACAAATTTTATAGTTGATAATATTAATTAAAAAAAATGTGAGTGGGTAAGATTGCGAAACGAGCGAAGCGAGTGAAGCAACCCCCTAATAAAATAAAACCATTTTAACACACATACAGTAATGTAATTGTATGGTATGTGACATACCATACAATTTTTTTTCTAGAAACATCATTAAAAGCAAAATAAAGTTTTTAAAAAAGGTTGAATGAAGTTTTAACAAAAATCGGTTAGCCTGTGAAAATTATGGAACAAGTAAATCAGTAAATCACGTTGACGTTTTTTTGACGCATGCGAAATGATAAAATCTTCTGACAATGATACAATTCATTGAAGAACTACGGAAGAAATTGATTGCTTACTTTAGCGCAGAAAAAAGTGAAGTACTATTACAAGAATTGAAGATATTGAAATTTTTTGTGTTTAATCTTTTTTTCATTAATAAATGTTTAACACGCTTCATTGTAATATTCCATTTTTAAATAACGTATGCTATGTAAAAAATTCACGAGAAACAATAAAAAACCATCGACAGTCTTTTAAAAGCGTAATACCTAATGTGCCAGAAAATGAACTGGAAATTCAAGAGCAGAGACTAAAACAGAAATAAATATAAAGAAATCCACAAAAACATTACAAGACTCATATAGAAGCAAAGGAGAGCTGGATGGAGAAACGCTGTCAAGATCTCAAAGAACTACAAAAACATGATCTTTTTACCACAAATAATATAAGAAATAAGTGGAACAACATCAACAGGGTATCTTAGTTACAGATAATAAAAAACAAACAATAGACCCAGAAGAAATAGAAATAGTATGGACCAACTGTATACAAGAACTTTTGATGATGACACCAGAACCATGACAAATAAACCAAGAGGAATCATAATTCTTATATTATTGGTGAAGCACGAAATAAAGCTTTGAAAGATACGTTAAGTCTCAGGGAAAGAGAATATCTATACCGAGATGCTTAAACTACCAAATGATATAAGCCTCAAACTCCTAACATCCTTCTTAAATAACATATACTGCTCAGGAATTATACCGCGCGATAGGGCAAATCTATATTTATTTAAATTCTTAATACCTACAAAGGGCGGAGTAAACAATGTTCACAATATTGTCTAATGTGCCATATACTGAAAATAGCTTTAAGAATTGTATACCAACGAATATATACAAAATGCGATCAATGCGTAGGAGAAGAGCAATTTGGTTTCTGTTTGGGTTTTGGAAGTAAAGAGGCACTGTTTGGGCTTAACGTACTGCTTTAAAAATGTAGAGACCAATCACAAGATGTCCACGCATGTTTTATAGACTATGAAAAAGTCTTTGATCGAGTAAGGCATACAGAGCTGATAAATCTACTTTACGAACAAGGAATGGACCGGAATGACATCAATCTAATCAAAAATTTGTATTGGGTGCAAACAGCATCTATAAGAATAGAAGATAAATTAAACACCAGCATAACCATGAGAAGAGATGTAACACAAAGTTGCGTCCTGTCTCCATTTCTTTTTGAAATGTACTCAGAAAAGATATTTCTGAAAGCGCTATAAAGCATCCAAGAAGACATAAAAGTAAACTGATTCGTGTATAATATAAGGTACGCAGATGACATCATTACCAAGAAGGGCTTTAAAATCTTATTAATGCAATTACAAGAGAAGAAGATGCATTTGGCCTTAAGATAAACACAAAAAAACAAAAGCAATGGTTATCTCAAAAACGAAAATGTTAACACCAATATAAGCATCTACTGCAAACAAATAGAACAGGTTGACAAAATCAAATATCTAGGATGCTGGATGAAGAAGGACCTAAATCCAGAAACAAAAATAAGCTGCCGCATAGAAAATGTAATAAGTGCATTCCATGAAAAGCTTACTAACAAACACCACCCTATCGTTAAAAATCAAATACAGGTCTATGAAAGCTTCTATATACTCAATTCGTTTGTACGAAACTGAATCATGGACGTCGAGAGTCCACTCGATGCGATGACTGGAAGCTTTTGAAATGTGGGTAATACGTAGAATCCTCAAAACATCATGGATGAAACACGTCTCTAATGAAACGGTCCTAAGAAGAATGAATGTAGACCGTGAAATTATTTTAAAAACGAAGTACACGAAAGACAAGTTACTTACGACATATATGCAGAGGCAGAAGATACCAGTTCCTAACACTTATAATGGAGGACAAGGTTAAGGGTAGAAGAGACAGGAGACAATG
>JARJDX010046953.1:0-11349 GCA_030264735.1 Gymnusa sp. GC000175 | reverse complement strand
TTATTTTGTGTTTATTTGCCTTTATATTATAATGAGATCACAAATATATCCTTTGACACACAATCAAAATTAAATTGTTAAAATAAGGGACATGATGTACGTACACTTTTCATTCGCCCTCTCCCCCCCTCGTCGTACATCACCGTACACCCGTGTACGTATTTTTTGAATGACCCCTAAAGTAACACAATTTTCATCGATTAAAGGCGTAAAAGCTTACATCTAAAATTATCTTAAAATGATTCACAAAATTGCAGCTGTTATTTTTTTTTCTTCAACTTCATTTTGTTGTGAAATGTATGTTGGCAATTACTTTAATTGTGACATCTGGAAATAATTTCAATAAAATGTTGCTTAGCAAATAACAATAACAAATTCTTAAAATGTTACATTTTAAAAAAATAATAACAACTAAAGTTGTTGCAAATTTAATTTTAAACACTTTTGTACTACAAGGTGTTTTCCATAAACTTGATAGTTTTTAAAATATTTGCAAAAAAACGGAAAACCTAACCAATAAACTACCACTTTTGGTTGATGGATTTTACCCAAAAGTTACAGGGACCTTCTCCTTACAAGCTTAAATATGAATTTCCAGGCCGTTCAGTTTAGCCGCCAGGGCTGTAGAAAGGACACAGCCACACAGACAGACACCATTTCGGAAACAACTTTCTGAATGCGGAAGGTGAAAAACTATAGTACCATTTACTTAGTAATATAATAACTTTAAATTAAAATATATTTTCTGGACATTATTATTATTTTTTAAATTAAATTATCTGAGACCTAACTAAAATATACTATATAAAACAATTTCTGTGAAATAAAAAATTGCTTCACTTTACGTGATTGATGATAATATGCAAACATAATTTTTTAATTGAATTAGGAAAATTTATTAGTTTTGGGTATTGCATTTTTTGCTTTTATTGCCTTTCTGTTTTAGACAGCGTCGTTACTCTTGTAAAATGGTAAATGCAAAGTTAAAAGTTAAATTAAAAAGATTGATAATATATTTTGTAACATAGGAAACTTTTAGAACAAACTAAATTATTTTATATTATTTTTTTTAGAATTCTTTTTGGGTGTACACTTTTAAAATATTTTTATGTTACGCATTTCCATTTTATAAGAAAAAAGTGGAAATTTACGGATGGATGAATTCCTAATCTACTTTTTTATCTCAGAGCTTTTTAACAATGATGGACATTGAGAAGCGATAAGATAAGCTATTTCCGATTTCTTATACTATTAAAACTACCAGATTTTTCTTAAAAGTACAAAAGATTACGAAATTAAATTTAAAGCACCGAACATGTACATGCTTTATTTTTTATAGATAGTAATAATATAAATAAATTAGAATAATTCTTCCATATTTGATGACGAATTATAAACACCCATGTAGAATAAAAAAATATATATTATTGTTATTATCCTATCGGTTAAATATTTCTCTTTCGTCATTTCGTTAAAGGACAAAAACATAAAAAATGAAAAACGTTTCGCATGGTGTTTTTCTTATTCATCATCCTGTAATAAGTATTCCGTTCGTAACTCGTCATAGTGCACCTGTTAAATGTTTTATTCAATATTTACCATAAAGAGTGTTGGTAAATTAATCTATAACTAGGTCTATCTAACAATGATTCTCTGATGAAATATAAGTCACTTGGTGGTGAATTAAAGTCTTTAGACGCACTCGACACTATCACACGCATTTATGTGATAGCTTAGCACCACTAAGCCTATTTCGCCAAGTTCTTTATTCTATGATGTTTGAATAATTCTGATGTTATTTTTCTTGACACATTATTGTAGTTTGACAACTTGGAATATTGCTCGAGAGAGCAATGCATTTGCTTATCCTTGAGTTTCAGTTGCTCATGTTTTTTTTTTCAAATGGGATTTCTAGTGAAGTTTGCAATTTTATGTCATACGCAGATATTTTACTTTGATGGCGTGTTGAAACATTTACTGGACTTTAACGATTCCACGTAATTATATTTCTTGTTGGTAAAATTAACACGATTTGATTTTGCCTTATTTAATTAAGTTAGCCATTTTTTCGACATATCGATATTATTGTTGTTGTCACTACTTCACTCGAGTATTTCTCCATAATTTAGTCAAAGTAACGATCATAGATATATAGGCACACATTTGACTCATTTGCTGTGGAAATGTGGAAATCAAAATTGTTTTTACTTTATATTTTAGTTATCTAGTTTATGGTGCCACATGTGATAAAATGCTTGGATCCATTAACAAACAAATATGATAAATAAAATCCAACAATAAATTTAACTTTTATATTGCATATGAAGTAAAGACATTGAAATAATTTAACTAGAAATAAAAAAAATTACTTCACTGCTCACATCTCCTTTTTTAAAGTGTAGTTCCTTTTTACAAGAGTTTCTGAATTTTCCTTCTGGTCAGGCCCAAGGACAGTTTTACCCCTGGTAACGTCAATGACTTCAAGAAAGAAGTCTATTAATTATCCGTTGTTTGAGCTCTGGGTGTCCGGATATTCTTCACGAATGCTCTTCTTCTCGCAGACGTCATCAGGGTACATAATAAAAAAATATACAGACATCAGACATAATTAGTTAAGCAAGCCAGCCACAACAATAAATTATATACTGAATATAATATAAGCAGTGGAAAGCAGTGAGCGAATGCAAAAATAAAAAAATATAATGATGGTGGATACATAGCCTCACAAAGACAATTAAAATTTCACAAGATAATGATTACAAACTAATACAATATGATTATAATGAATTACCCACATTGAAAATTAATTACACAATACACATAACACAGTAAGAAGAAGAAAATTTAAAGTGTGTTCTGGTTAAGAAAATACTGAAATATAACAAAAATTTAAATAAACTGACATAAAAAAATACCTAAATTTGATGCTTACAAAGGGTTAATTCAAAAAATAAAAATCACAATAAAACTTAATCAGTAAAATAAAATTTAAAATATATAAAATTCCGTAAATTTACACGTGTTGAAGAAATCTCACCAACTAGGTGAAAATAATACTTCCAATAATATTTCAAACTGTAGATAAAAACACGTGGTAAACGGTACGCAAATAACTCCACAGGTTATATCGCCCCGCGAACTTAACCTTTGGTGACAACTACACCACAGACAAATTATCAATTTAATTTGCCTCTAATAAGCAAAAATACATGTAAAAATAAACTCTTCACACCAAAATTATAAACCAATTTAACGACAATAAGCTATATTAAATCTACAGGAAAAACCCGAGCCGATGCTACCACAGCCACAACAAATATAAAGACGAAATATTAATTTATTACTTAAAATTGCGAAACAAATTTACACTTAATTTTCTAAACAAAAAAATCTTTGACAAAAAAGAACCCGTGCTAAAGATAATTTCTATCAGCAAAATGGCGTTGCGAATTAAATGCAAATAAATTAAATTTAAATAAATCCGGCAAAGGGATTTTGCAATAACAATTAATAAGAAAAATTTAACAGACACATTACGAATGTACAGGTGTAAAAATTTACATCACAACTGAGAAAGTTAAACACAGGTGTCGCTGAGCGAGAGTTCGTGAGATTTTCTTCCACTTACTATCACGATTTTCTTGTCTCGTGACGTCCAAAACGGAATTTAAAATTAATTTGACCCCTAAGTTAGGTTAAATTTTTTTCTTTCTTTTTTGGCCGTTGTCTACGGTATTGGCCTTTCTCATTCTTCTCCAGGTCTTGCTAATTTGTGCCACCCGGTACCAATTGAAGCCGGCTGTACGTTTGATGTCGTCGTACCATCTTTGTTGGGGTCTGCCAGAGCTTCTTCTCTCGCCCCATGGTCTCCATCTGGTTATCTTGGCGCTCCAGTTTGTAGAATTTCTCGAAACGTGACCTGTCCAGCTCCACTTAAGGTTGCATATTCTTTCAGCTATGTCCTGGGCTTTTGATAAGCTTCTTATCCATTCCTTGGTTTTGCGATCCTTGAGTGTTATTCCAATTATTCTTCTTTCCATAGTCCTCTGATGGAATTTTACCTTGTTTATAATCCTTTGTGTCAGTACAGGTTAAATTTTTACTCGCTAATATTTAAAAGAAGGTAGAACTGTAACAAAAATATTTTGAGTCATTTAAATTCTTAATTTTCTAAGAATTTTTCTTATGCCAATAGAATGATAAGGCTGAAAGGTTGGTGCATTCGGACCTTTTTGTTCATGTCATCTTTGTGGTTCTGATGTTCTTTGGCAACCATGCGAAGTAAGTACAAAGCTCGTGGCAAGTTGGCTTTTGAGTTTGTCGCATTTTAAACTTTTGTGATTGTAAGGCTTTGAACATTTAGTGGTTTTTGGACAGTAACCCGGGTAGGTTTATATGCTTGGCAAAATTAAAGTTGATCGCTTGTTGTGGCTCCAATTTTACTTTTAGGGTGAGGTTTTCGCTTCTGATGTCCCTATTCTTTTCAGAAACCAACATAGACTTAGTTTAATAATCTAGAGACTTTCAAATTCAAAATTTTATAGCGACATCTCTTCGCATTTATTATAACTAGGCAAATATACTAATCTTTATGAGACATAAAAAAGTAAGGTTTAAGATTGTGACGTGTGAGCGGCTTTGTTCGGCGGGTTTCAAAATAATAGTCAAAATAATTTCCAATGCACAAGTTTAATATTTATTCACAAAATTAAACAAATTATAAGGTCCAAAATAATTATTAATTTGTTAGTTCATGCAATTTATATAGGTTAAATGTCCAAAGCAATATATCAATGTCAAAGTAACAATAAATTAAATAATCAAATAAGTCCTACTCTTCAGCCGCTCCGGGTAAATATCGGGGGAGGGTGTCAACTGACAAGCTGAAGACCTACGCTGCGACTGTCAGACTGACTGAACAGTAAAGGTGACGGTGGTGGTAGAATTCTCTGTTTTAAAAAAAAGGATAGGTGAGGAAAAACTGGGCGTTAGTGGTAGTTAGTCGCTGGAAGATAATCGGAATAAATTAACTAGACTGCATCTTCGTTTGGTAGGCAACTCTATGCACCCGAATATGTGCGCCATTTCGCGCAGAGCAGCGCAACCCCACACAGACAGTGTCATGTTACGGGATACATGTGGCTCCATATATCAAGGTTATTATCGTTTAAGTGTTACATAAACCCCCGGAAATATGTTTGAATTTTGCAAAATCACATGGAAACAGTGCTTGCACAAGAGTAACCTTGTAAGGATGTATATTTAGCTTATCTTTAGTACGTTCCTGCAAGTTTTTTTAGAAATACTTTTATGAATAATATACCCACACACTGGCATTAAAATTATTATGCTGGATGAAACACCTATGTACATATTTGCGCTTACAGTCTTACGATAAATTTTTGTGATTTTTTTTTATTCGGGTTTATTTATTTTACTGTTAGAAGCGTAAGTCTAGCTACTGACTTTTCTTTACAAACATGATGCTTAAATTTAAAGCAATGAACAAGATATTTTTATTTGAACGAAGTAAGTATGCAAGTTACGTTATAATTTAAAAATGCTTCGAAAAACAGCCTAACAAATCTTAAATTCGTTTAAAATTTTTTAAGGATCTGATAGTAGTCGTGTGAAAATTTTATAAAGATAAATTTATAAAACTTAATTTTATATTTCGTGCTAATTTTATGAACAATAACTTTATAACAATTAAAGTACATTTTTGCACAAATTAATATATTTAGACAATAAACGATTTATATATTAATTATTATCAGGGCGTGTGTGGTAAAAATAACATTAATCCCGCGAGGATAGTTTATGAAATACAATGCATAAATCTTTTTGATGGTGACAGCAAAACCATTAGGATGTTGTCCAGAGATAGATAGATACCAGTTATCAATAGGTAAACTAATAAATATAGGAAAGGTACGTAATAAAAATTCTTGATGTTTTATTAGCAATATTTATTTAAAAAAGCAGGAATTATTCGAAAAGAAAAATATATTGTGGTATTTATTATTTTTTATTTAAAATCATTTGAGATTATTAAATGATATTTAATAAGGTATTAGCATAAATATTATTTATCGATTATACAATTGTATTTTCATTTAAGAAGTAAAAGAAAGCATTCGTATTGCGATTATTTTTGAAATCGAGATGTTTGCAGAAATATATAGATTTTTTTTTTGCAACAAATCTTTGTGCTTATAATGTGCTGATAATTATTGAAATTATTTCTAAATGAAATTTTTTTTATGCTTTCAAGACTTTTTTACTGCGTATATGAAACTAATGTAATTAAATGCAATAAAAATAGGGCAAAACTTAAAAGTACAGTTTATGTTAATTTAACACGTATGTAGAAAGTTCATAGAAAGTCCAACGCAGGAAAATTTTGGAATTTATTAGTTTTAAATAAGCTGAAGATTGGCTTTATTTCCAAGAAATCAAAAAGCCCCTACATTTTGTGACGTTTTAATCACATTTACTGTAAATTGTTTTATATATGTACTACAAGATATTCAGAGGATTCCTGGTCATAAAATTATTCATTTGAGACTCCTTTTCAGCGAGCCAGTACTATGCTATGTGGATTCCTTCGTCTTTTGACCGTTTACCATATATCACTTGTACGTGTTTCCTAACGTAAGAATTCTAATTATTTTAACACAACCTACTTAAAACTTATTAATGTTTTTATTGAAATAATTTAATTAATTGAAATGAATTTTAATGAATTTAAATTCATTATTTTTTGATAATATAATGGATATTTATGAGTTAAATATTAAAATTATTTATATAAGCGTTTTTGCTAGTATTGTCAAGATTAACTTTGCAAAAGGTTATATGCAAGCATTACTTGATGCTTTGTAATTTTGAATAAAATCCATTATTTTTAACTTTACTTTACTTACTCTAATTGTTTGTTATACAAACTAAATGCATTTATACCTACAGGATACCTCATAGGCCCAGAAAAAACAAACTAAAACTGCATCTTCAGAGTAGAAATAATGTAGTAATCCCAATTTTGATATCTAGCAAAGGCATGGTCGCCACTTTATAAGTGAGCATAAAGACATTAATAAAGTTATCTTAAGGCAAGTACCCTTGGTGGTTGTCCTTTCCGAGGGGAAAGTGATTTGAAAATTCCGTTGTTGGTTTCTTAAGATTTGAACCCTCGACCTTTAGCTATGCAGGGAACGCATGACCCGATGAGGCTACGACCAATTGTAAATAAATAAAAGTTAGTCAACTTACTTGTGTTCTCCGTATTAAGTTACGCGTCAGAAACATATTAAAAATAGCAGACAGGCGCAGAATCAATACCTTCGAATTATGGAGTTGGCGGAGAATGCTACAAGTATCAAGGACAGCACACCGCATGAACATATCTATCCTAAATGGAGTAAAACCTGATCACCGGCTTTCCAGCTTAACTTTTGTATCCTAAAGTTCTTCGGACATATTAACCGTTATAACAATGTCGAAAAAATTGTAGTGCAAGAAATCGACTCCGAGAACACTTGCCAACAGATGGATGCTACCAAATAACTAACTGGGTAAAACGTTATAACACAAACAAAAAAAACTTGCAACAGTCGAAAATGGTTGCCAACAATCGTCCGTGGTTAGAGACAACCCAGACGTGAATACCTAAGAGATTAACGACCACTACACGGCTTTGGATAAAAAAATTTATGGTGGTACCTACAACAGATTTTGAGTAATACACATACACACACAAAGAGAGATGTGATAAATTAAAAAGTTAAAGTATCTGAAAACTCCAATTCCAAATTTTTATTGTAATTATTTTTCAAGCGATAATTAAAGCGTTTAAGAAATCAATGTTCTAAGTGTTAAAGTGTTAGTAAACTAAGAGCAATCTAGAAATATTTTTAAAGTCTATCTAAAAACATCACACAATTACAGCAGCTGAACCATCTCCGCGCGAAAACCGTATATCATTACAAATTTTTAAATATGTGATTGTTGCAGAGGTCGCCGAAATATATTGCATAATAAAACAATTTATTTACATTTTTTTTGACACAATAAACATGTTTAAAGGTATTTTGTTTTGTATGAAAAGTGTTATTTATTTTGCCTTCGGTATGATCTAGAAATGGTTGTTCTGAAACCTGTTACCGTCATTTACTAGGTAACATGTAAATTCAATATACATAATTAAATCATTTTTGATAAAATAAATTAAGGAATTATTAATTGACGAAAAACTTGATAATGTGCAAAGTATATCAAAACCCATTTTTACGACGTAAATTTAGCTTATAATTATTTTTTTCTAGAATGCACATGCAGGAAGAGATTGTATAATATAATATTGAACGGCAGGTATCCTTGCAGGGTTTCATTGTTCAATATGTTACGGATTTGTTTTATTATAGGCGGAAATATTTGTATCTACAAACATCAAGTAGGCTTCTTACACAATGATATTCGTTATTCGTTACATCCATACAAATTACGTTTATAAAATTTAATGTAAAAGAACTAATGAGAAATATGCTGATTGTTTATAAAATAATTATTCTCCCTTTACATTTTTCCAAAATTTTATATTAATTACACTAAAAAAATTGAAGTGTTCTAGACTCGACTATCCAGTAGGAGAAAAAAAACTTAATTAAATAAAAAATGCGTATAGTTTTGCATGTTGTGACAGTATTCGTTTAGCTTATAGAGGGGACACAAAAAATATGGCTGTTCACACACACAGACATCATAACAAAAATTGTCAATTCTTGCTTAGAGGACCTCAAAACGTGGACATCTGATAAAATCTCAAGATTTTTTTTCGGATAATTACTATACTTTTCCATTTAGAAAAATATTATCGACGGAAAATTTATGTAAATGTGTCAACTCTATTACATTTGTATCATTGTAGGATAAAAAATGTTCTCTTACAAATTATAAACCCTTTAAAAGTAGTAATAATTCATTTTACTTTCATTTATGAAGTGAAAAATAGTATGATAATAGCGAAAATTTTCGGAATTGATAGTTTTGTAAAAATATCCGTTTTTGACTTTTCTTATTCTGAAAAATTGGTTTTTGAAGTGGAGTGACTCTGTCTGTGTTTCTTTGCTCTCTCAATCGGTTAAGCCGTGTGGGCGGCTTAACTGATTTACCCGGAAATTATTATTTAATTTTCTAACGAATATTGGGAGGTCCCAGTGAATTTTCTCTAAAGTACACCAACTGGAAGTGATGTCTTATTGCTCAGGTTTGTCGTTTTTTTGCAAATGTTTTAAAAACCATCAAGTTTATAGAGAAAAGCATATAAGGGAAAAAGTGTTTAAAATTAAATTTGCAACATTTTTTTTTTCAAAATTTAACATTTTAAGAACTTATCGTTGTGAGTGAAATTATTCCCATTAAGTTGCAGAGACATACTGTGTTTATAATCATAATTTTGAAATTAAATTATTGAGGTTACTCTCTTTTGTACACCGCAATAACTGTAAACCATACAACTAGATTAGTTTAATAACCTAATTAAAATGATAATTTTTAAACTAATCTCCTCACCTGCCACGATAATGGGTGAATCACTAGTATAAACTCCTCAAACATTGCAGGTAAATCCTCTAAAACGCAACGTCTATTGTCCGCACGTTTTTGAGGCATGAGGGTTTGTTGTAGATTTTAAGATGATGTACAAAATAAGAATTTTTATTAGGACTTAAGGTTTCAAATTGTCTTTGATTATTTTTTTTGACGTTTGAACAAGGAGAATTAAGTTTATGGAAAAATTATAAAACTACAAAAGTTAGAATTAAATTTGCAATAAATTTTGTTTTTAACAAAAATTAAAGATTGTCTTAAGATCTATAAAAAAGGGCTTAACGTTTTCGACTCAAATAACTACGGTGCTGAATTTTTCATTTGTTTCCATTAATATTTAGGGGCCAAACTGGAATTTTGTTTTTTTTGTAAAAATGACAGGTGAAAAAAATCTTCTCGAAATCGTGACGATTTTGACCTGGGGGTGCCTAATTTTTTTCAACCCTAGAAATCGATAGTAGCAAAAAAGAAGCTTTTGCATGAGCCAGTGCTATGAATAGTATGACTTCGTTACGCATATAAAAAGAAGCATCTCTAGAACGGCGCCACCTAGCGATATTTGGTCGTGCACGCTGAAAAACTCGTGTTGATAAATTTCAGCAATTTTTTTTTACATTTCTACAGGTCTAAAAATTGAATTTTATTTTTCGGGTCGATTACAGGTGTTCAGGGAGGTTTGAATAATTTTCTTTGTTTTTGTCTTGAACGTGCTAACAAAGTTAGAAGATCATATTTTTGAATTTTTTCTCCATTTGTCGGTTATAATTTTTTAACATTCACAATTTTTCAAAAATTTTCAGAAAACCCAGAATAGGAGTTGCACGCCACTGCCTGGCATAATTTGACGGACGCAAGTTAATTTTACAGAAAAATTCACCCCAAAGACGCCTTTATTTTTAATTAAAAAAAAAATTATTTATAGGTACTTTTTAAAAAACGAAATTATTTCCTTCATTTCTTTACCACGAACGGAGTTTTCCTTAAATATTTTCTTTTTCTCGATCATACGATGCACTTTTTAATTCTCGTTCTTTCCATGTCCCCGTTTTTTTTACCACCCTTATTTCGACCGATAAAAAATTAAAGGTGAAAAAATGAACGGTTAGCTTAAATATCTTAGTCAGTAACCAATATGTGCATGTTAAACCATTGAATATACAATTCTAGAGAATTGTATATTCAATGGTTAAACTCTGCACATGTTATTTTCCATATGATTCACTATTTCACTCTCATTGCATTTTTTTCATCCAAGCCTTGTAAATCTTCTTCGGTTGGCGTAAAATAATTAAAATTATCCCAGAATGAATACAATTTTTTTACTCGAAGTGTTGGTTTGTGGACGAAGCGAAGACCAGGTCCACAAAACCACCGAGAACAGAAAAAAAATTCCATAGAAAACGCATTAGTTATTTGCGCTCTAGGTGGCGGAAATAAATTTTTTGGGCGGTAAAAAATCTCTACTTCGTCGCGATTTTGACCTGGGGGTTAGTGATTGCAATACCGGGATACCGGTATACCGAAAACCGGTATTTAGTGCTATTTTACAATTTCGAAATACCGGTATTTATAGCTGTTAAATACCGGTATTATCGGTATTTACCTACTAAATATAAAAAAAATTAAAAAATTGTTTTTATAGTTTTATAAATGTAAATATTTGAGGTTTAACAATATTGTGATTAAATTTTAATGTTTTGACGCTTTATTTCATTTCGGTAAAGTACCGGATAAACTACTGGC
>JARJDX010046904.1:0-17879 GCA_030264735.1 Gymnusa sp. GC000175 | reverse complement strand
TTTTTTTGTTATAATTCACAGTAAAACGTTTATGTTGGTTTCCACAGTCTTTGTTGATGGGCATTAAAAATTGGAATAATTCGTAAATAAAAAAAGCATGACGTGTTTAATTTCTATATAAATATATATATAAGTAAAAAGAACCACAGGTTTTCAATGTATATTTTAAGGTTACAAAATTTAGCACCTATAGTTCCTTTACACCAAATACACATCCTATATTTAAATGTTACGTCTTGTTCTCTGAAAAAAAAATCATTCACTCGTTTTTGCTGGCTACAGATATGCTGTCCGTTTCAAATATAAAAGCCAGGTGTGACAAATTGAACGAAAATTAAATTAAGTCGATAAAGTGATTAAATTGATTAATACATATCATCATAAGCGATGCATATCTTGATATTTAACTAAAAGGAGCGCGGGCGTTATGAGATTCTTCTCGGTTTATTGTCACACCTTGTATTTTTCAAGCAACCCCTTCATTGTATGAGAAAAAGCGATAAAGTAGTTGCTTTTACAATTCCTATTTATTCTCACCAAGTGAATGCTTAAGCGAATGAACACAATTAAGTTAAAACAATGCGAAAAACGTCGTTTATTGTGGTTTAACTTTTATCATTTATTTTATATTTTTTCTGTTTTTCTTTTAATGATACACATCAAGTTATTAAAAAAGTAAACAAAATATCCGTGCTCCAGCTTATCGTTAATCAATGAATCGGAATAATCCGCAAATTTCGTATAATCAATACAGATATCGGTTTAATAAGTTTGATGTAATGCGTAGTTTGGGGATGGATACTGACAAGCTGGAGCATTTAATTAACATATTGCATGATGTTATGTATTAAGTTTAGAGCAAACATCGAGATGATAAAGATTGTCAAAGTACATGTTTCCAATAAATATAAGTTTTTGCTCGGGTTGGTTGTGAGCATATTATTGGTTGAAATGCGCACCACAATTAATAAAATAATCGGTAGAAAAATCAGGTGGTGTGAAAAACTTCCATTGAATGCCCGTCTGTACATTGCAAATATTTCTTATTTAAAAATGGTTATGAATATCTATCCACCTCAGATAGATTTAATAGAGAATAACATTTATTTCAGCAATGTTTGCGATGAGTATGGTTTAGCACCTTTAAAAAGAAAGAGTGATGAAACAAAAAGATTCATTCGCTGATTATTATTGCTTCTAACATAATCGCTAGACATTGAGGCGCTACGAAGCTCCAGACTCTTGACCAGGAAACAGATATAGAGCGTTGTTAGATGAATGCAGATATAATTTTTAGGTTATCTCTCACGAAATTTATGTTAGGCCCGTTTTTTTCGACAGTTTTATAAACGCCACGCTTCGTACTCGCCCCATTCCGTTTGCACTGGGTCTGGGTGTGGAAGACGGCCTTGCACAATTATAATACTAGGTGTCCATAGATTGGTCTTGCCACGACAATAATTAGGACTAAAACTAACACACAGCCTCTATAGTTATGTATAAATATCTTTTTTTGTTAATTTTTGTTTGTTTGTTTGTTTATTTTACTACTAGTCAGTCCCTCGCGCACGTTAGAACACGATTGAGCGGTGTACAAATATAAAAACATCATGGAATGATGTGGATATAGTCCCTTAGATCGCGGGCTTGTTGAAAGGGGGATGAGATGTTAAATATTTTGGTTGTTTGGATGCACCACTTAACGCAAACATCGGAAGTGAAAGGTATTTAAAATTAGTTGTAGAATCCCCGGTTCATCGCTGCTCGGTTCCGGTTATGCCATTTGCATTGCAGGATTCTTAAATATGTTAGGCGGAAACTTGCGTTGCAAAGAGCGTAACACATCGGGTTAATAGTAGAGTTAATGTAGCACAAATAATAGACAAAGTCCCACACTTGAGGAGGAATAAAATGAGTGGATGTCACCGGTTTTAAAAGCACCAGAATATTATACGGTGTCCACGTTATTATGAACGTTAACAAAATAGCCGAAAGTGTTTTTGCCGCTTTTTTATCCGCCTTCTTTTCCTGCGTCTTCTTTTTCTTCTTCCCCTGATTTTTTGTCGTGTTAGCCAGCAACGTTTTACCGGCTAACTGTTTGGGGATGATTTTTGCGTTAAGTGGTATACGAATATCTGGCATAGCCGAAGGCCTTCTATTTAAATGATTCGTATGCGCTGTACTTAACGAATAATCACCGTCTAGATGACTTCTAGGACCCGGTCGGGGAGCATCTTCAGGGATCATTTTAATAGAAGGACCCTCTGAACAGCTTGCTCCCTCCGCTGAATCCCCAGGTAGTCGAATGAGTATTGTGTACACGCTATCCGTTGACACGGATCTCCCGCCCAATCTGTTAGCAGCCGGCAGGCTCCTAGAATCTCTAGGTGCCAATCTTGTGGGGGTCATATTTGCTTGGGCTAAAGATAACTCTCTTTGGCCCGTCGCATATGGGTCCCTGCAATACATCCACGTAGACGTCTTACTTTTAGAAATAATATTAAGTCTCACCTTATAACGTTAAGTGAAGTGCATCGAGATACGGAACTTTGGAGGGGTGTATCTAGGGACACAGGCGTAATGCATCCCTGACCCTGCTCGCTGGGACTCTCCTCTTCCGTATCGCTATCTTCTCTACCCGAATGCCACCACGCCACACACCAAGCCCTTATCCTGTATAACCCCGATAACCATCCACCTCGCCGTTGATAATGAGCCGCAAGCTATTAAAAAAACATATTATTAAGGAATTTTATTTATAATCTTCATTTTTTTTTATTAAAATTGGCATCACTTTAAACTTTTATTGCAAAAAGACAACTCAAAAATTTATTTAATATAATATCATAGTGCAAGAAATATATATTTAGGTGTCACACGAATGATATATGTCTCTAAAGCAGAAGTCTCACTGTTAATTATTCTGCTTGTTGATACTTTTTTATCTTAGGCGATATGGTGTGAAGCTTTTGCTGATCACATAGTTTTACATAAAAACTTGGAGCCATAATAATTGAATGAACTTTGTCGAAAGGAGCCAGTAAACAGAATTGATGAAAAAGAAGGAGAGTTTCTGCGAATAGAACATAGAAGAATGGCATAAACCTACCTAGAAACCCTGATTACCTCGCGGTGCTTCTAAGAAGAACACATTATAACAAAATGATGCGGAACAATTTTTTGTATAAAAACAAATCAAAGCTATGTGCAAAATTTATTTAAAGAAATTGGTGAAGAAGTCGACTGATAATGATAACCAAACACTGGTCAGGTACTTTGTGTACCTGAAAAAAGCGTTTGATCGTGTTTGACAATACCAAACATATAAAATAATCTTAGACGATATAACATAACGTAGGCAGTGTTATCCATAAAATAATTATAGAAAATTCGACACACTTACTAATTAAGTGCTTTACGAAAGAAATATGATCAAGAGGTCCAATACAGGGGGAAAGGCATTCAAAACAAAAACAAATAGAAAGATATTATAATAAGAAGAGAGTTTAATTAAATCAGGAGTAACATAGGGATTCAACAAGAAAATAAAGAATTAATAATGATTTACACAAACAACAAGATAAGGATAAACAAGAATTTTTTAACCACTAACCTCAACACAAGTATACTTGGTAAAACACAAGAGATATCAGGAACTTAACATGAGCCAAAGTGGGAAGCTCTCACAGAATGGTATTAGAAAAAATAAAAATAAAAATCAAAAAAAATTGCAACCAAAATACGACATGAAATTCAACATAGGTAGAGAACGAAAGTACTCAAAAACTATATAAAGAAAGATTAAAAACAAAATGTGATCAAAATAAGATATGACACGAGCTGAAAAAAAGTCAAAGCAAATTTTGGGAGTGCAGCATAAGAATTGGGAGACGCATCACGATGATAAACTGAAGTCAGTACACAATCAAAAGCACTACCTGGTTCTGTTTAGAAGTTAAACAACTGGCCAAAAAAAAAATAAGAAGAGCTTACCAAATACATCTTCAGCAGGTAAATACATCAATAACGGTAAGACTACAAAAAAGTAGGAAACAGAGTAAACTCTGAAAGACAGAAAGTAAAAGAATAAAGCAAGAATACTGACAAATTTTTTTAAAGAAACTAAAATACGACTTCCTTGAGCTGAAAAATCAAGCGTGGAAAGTGCTCAGACACTAAAAAAAGAAACCAGAGAATGTGTGGAATCAAACAAAATAAGTTTGAAACAGCAAACTGAATATTTTACTTAGCCATTTCAATATGATTAAGAGAAGGGAAACGACACAGGCGATGCAGAAATTAATGAAATAATAGTGCACATAATTTGCACGAAAATTGAAGAAGCAGTAAAGAAACTACGAAACAGAAAACCAACCTGTATAGACGGTACTAATAACGTGTTACAGAGAAATCAGAAAGAAGTGATAACCACCAGTTGGAAAAACTGTTAACTATGCTGGTAACCCAATCATCTGCACCCAGAACAATTTAATGATAGAAGGTAGCATGTTTTTACACATAAAGAGGCCTTGGTTTCAACAGATGGTCAAACAAATAACCAAATAGATCATATGGCAATAGTTCAGAAAAATCTGCTGGATGTATGCGCGATGGGAGAGGCAGTCGTGGATTAAGACTACATGTTAGTTATAAGTATAACGAAAATAAAAATCAAGCTAACAAAAATGAAAAAACACCTGCGTGTAGAGTGAGAGAGATATAATGTAGAATGGCTGCAAGAAGATAGCGAATGTTTGGAAGAGTACAGGAATAAATTAAGGAAAGCAGCTAGTACAATTGAAAACACCGAAGATTGAACAATAGAACAACTATGGGACAAATGTAGACAAATAAATTTAAACAACCAGCAAAATAAGTTCTCGATATAAAAAGAACAAATATACTATGGTTGTCAAGAAAAACATGGTAGAAAATTGAAGAATGAAGACAAATCAAGAGCAAACTATTAGAAAAGCAAAAGAAAAATAATGAAGTACTAAAAAGAGAATAAAAAAAACAGAAAAAGTGGTTAAAAAAGCTCCAGAAAAGGCAAAAGTGAACAACAAGAAGCAATTTAAAAAAAGGCAGAGATAGCGAAAAGCCATAACAATCTAAGAACTCTATATAAAACTACAAAGGCAATGAGTAAAACGGGAACGTCAAATATCAATAACAAATAAGGAAATTATTAAAAATGAAAGATAAATAACTGAAAGATGGGTTGAATATTTTAGAAAGGTGTACACAATGAATAAGATATGGGAAGAGAAGAAAATACTTGAGGAATAAAAGAGAGGGATAATTGTTCAGATATCCAAAAAAGAAGATCGCACGAAGTGCGAGAACTGTAAAGCAGTGATATTGGTGTGTTTGATATGCAAGGTGATGATTAGAATGGTACTAAAAAGAATAAAGGATGAGATCAAAAAACGGCTATGACTAAACTGGGCGGAATTCGGAAAAAATAAAGTAGGTATAAACCATATAATTACTCTAAGAATTATAACAGAACAGACTCTAGAATGGCACAATAAGATATATAACTCCATTGACTTCAAACAAGCCTTTGAGTGAGTGGACCGTGAAAGGATGTTGAAGATTCTAAAAGGGGATGGGTTCCCGCCCAAATACATCAGAATTATAAAAATGTTTCTTAATAACTATACAGCCCAAATTATGCACAGCGGAGAACTAACTGAACCCATAAATATATATAGTGGAGTCCGACAAGAATGCCTGTTGTGACCTATAGTATTTTTGATAATGGTAGACTGGATAATGAAGAAGACGTCGCAGAATAAGACAGAAATTTAATGACATGCCTTCGGCCCGCTCGAAGATTTAGACTTTGCCGATGACATATGCTTGATTTTGGAAAAAAAATAACACATGAAAAATTTAACCGAAAAAGTCTATAAGAAAACAAGAAGGATTGAATATAAACACAAAGAAAACGAAAATAATGAAAATAAATATCGATTATAAGATATGTATTGATGAGGAAGAAATAAAGAGTATACAGAAATTCTGCTACTTGGGAAGCCTTCTGGACAAAAGTGAAAAAAGAAGAAGAAGTTAAAGCAAGAATAAGCAAAGCACCGCATGCGTTCTTAATGGTTATGAATTTATATGGGAGTTTAATAAATTAACACTTACGACAAAAATAAGAATTTTTAAAACAAATGCAGCAGAAACTTGAAACAAAGAGAGAAAATAACTACTCAAAAGATACAAACATTTGTGAAAGAATTTTAAAGATATACAGGCCAAATCGCATAACAAATAAAGAACTATGGGAAAAAACTACACCAGGAGCCAGTAGCACTAACAATAAATAATAGAAAGTGGAAGTACTTTAGACATAAGAAAGGCCTTTTTAAATGTGATTTGTAACTAAGCCATGCGATAAATAAATAAATAAATAAATACGGAAGGCCAAAAGTGACATCATAAGACAAGCCTTAGACTACCAATCAGAAGAAAATAGTTGACAGGCCAGCAGATACTTTAAAGAGAGGTACAGCGAAGAAAATAGAGGCAAACAATTTGTCGTGGGAAGATGTGAAGGCAACAGCAAGGGACAAAGAGATGTGAAAGAAGCTTGTAGAAGTCCTATGCTCCATACGGAGCCAAGAGGACTAAAGTAAAGTAACCCAATCATTGACACTATAGTAAAGCATTAGGGATTTATTAAAAACAAATCAGATAAATATTACACACCTTAAATACATAGGTAAAAACCTTTTACTGTGAGTAGCAACGAACGCCAATGATTAAAATATTCATGTTTGTAATTGATTACAAATGATTACCAACATTAAAATACCAAATATCGTTTGGATTTGGGTTGCCTATCTATGAGGTCACGTGGTTATTAACTATTATTGATGTTGTTATGTGGAGGAGAGTCGATAAAAATCTGAATGAACTACTAAATAAAATAATGAGAGAAGGGATAGTGCCCAAAACCTGAAAAATAACCACTGACAAAAAATTACAGACGAAATCACCAGCCTAACTAAATAAAAAAAAAGAAGAACATCAGGGATTCAGAAAGAGTAGATCTTGCGTCGATGCCTTATTTGTAGTTCGCGAGTTCGCCAAATTATTCAAGAGGCTCTGGAATTAATCAAAGCATTTATGTGCCTAATATACTTATCAATGGCATTCGTTTAAGTTTGCCTAAAGGGCATTTACACAAATAGCAACATGAAAGTCAAATGCGACGAAGAGTTATCAAAGGCAATACAAGGCGAAATGGGAATCCGACAGGAGGACTTACTGAGTCCCATGCACTTTAACCTGATGATGGACGAAATAAAGAAATCAGTAAAAGACATAAGAGGTTGTAGAATGGGTAGGAATAATTTCAAAATAGTATGTTATGCAGATAGCAGAGAACGGGGAAGACTTGCAAATTATTCTTTTATCAAGAAATTTTTATACTACTATTATATCATAATTTCATTCAATGCGTTTCTAAAATTAAAATTAATTTGTATTTGTAGTTTATAAAATATGCTAAAAAAGTTTTCAAAAAGTAATATAAAAAGATGTAATTAAGTAAACGTTACTTAATTCTAAAAAGGAATTTTGCATTAAATTAATTAATTAAGATATATTTTAAGTAAATAATCCATATAGGCGCCATCTCTAAAGGCATTGTGTACTAATAATTATTTATTTCGATGATTTAATCAACCGCAAAGTCATGTAATTCATTTAGGGTTGGATGCGCTTTAATAATACTGTAGGAGCACTTAGTTATAATTAGCCTTCTCCCATTTGTGGTATCTTATGTATCAATTAAGGTTGTATATACATCAACAAACTAATATATTTGTGTAAGCTTTATATAAAATGAATTAATTTAGTGAGTCTTATTTTGTTCATAATGTTCTATAAATATGCGTACGCGTATAAAATATAATATCCACGGGTTGGGGTGTAATCTAGCGTAGAGTAGGTCATATACAGTGACACCGGCACGAGGGTGGCTAAAACATATTACACATAAACAGACCGAAAGTTGGCAGTGAAACTCGCAAAACGAATAAAACAGTTCATAATTTATCTCTAAAACGTATAAAGCGTTTTATTTTTTTAAGTATGTGAAAGGTTGATAAAAAAACTGTAAACTAGCATCATATTCTGATTATAGATGTAATTTATTCCTGCAACATCAGCAGGTTTACAATTCTCTACCTCTGACACACACAGAATGTACAATTAAAGTGACATTTATTGTATACAACTCCCTATCATCCCTTACATGTATTTGCAAACCACATATCTGCGGAAACTGTCAGGCTATTGGCTGTAATGAAAACTCTGTGTCTATATACCATTCTATTATATTAAATTTCCCATCTAATAACAAATATTTTCTAATCTAACCCAATTTTCAATATCTCTAAAACTTGCAAACTTACAATCAGCCTCTTACAAACTGTCACTGCAAATTTCCAATTTCAAACATTTTGCCAGCACTTGCACTTCAACATAAATTTCCATGCATATTGAATTCAAATTGTATCTATTTCATGCTTTGAAATTCCGATTCTAAAACATTCAATACATTTTGTGAAATTATTTAATAAAATTTATTTAAAATTATTAGTTTTTGTTCTGGGCCACTTCATCCATATCTATCGAAATGTGGCTAATAGTTATGATTATTTTTAACTTCTGATTTTAATGTTAAATTTATAACTAATGTACAAATTAAATTAGCAAAAATTAGTTTGTTAATACGGAGTCTTCAAAATATATTCTAAAATTATTTGGATATATGAATTTAGTAGATTACATATTGTAGAAAAAAGTCTTAACTATGGAAGCAGTTTTTCTTTTTGGTGCAAAAATTTAAAATTTAGGCTTCCTTTTACGATTTAAAAACAAAACACCACCATAAAATTTAAATCATACGATTTTCATGATTTTTTTAATTATAGAGTACAAAAATATCTGCTTTTGGAACTAATTACTACATTTTACATTTTGCAACCATTTGATTGGTAGAGGTGGATATATTATACGTTCTTCCATATTTCTAAAATTATAGGAAAAACCATATTATAATCCTGATGGCGTTTCAATAATTGTTAGTATAGGACGATTACATGGATTTAAACCTTTATCCGAGATGCCGAAATAAAAATAAATGCAAACCCAAGTAACATAAATTTAAGTCTATGGACCAACCTCAACGAGCAGTGATAGTGATCTTGAGCAATTCTATATGAGCTTAAAAACCAGCCTAAAGAATACACGAAAAGGGGAAATAACCTTGATAATTGGGGATTTTAATGCCAAAATTGGTACTGAAAAAGACCAAGTTATAGTCGAAAATAACGGTCTAAAGTTTGCAATGAAATAGTGGAAACCCCCTGGCAATTCTGCAAAGAGAAAAATTGTGTAATAATGAACACTTTCTTCAAACTGCTTAAAACTCTTAAAAATTGTATGGGTGAAAATAACCAGCTGACAATCAGTAAAATATCATCAGAATCAAATTAATTTCATACTAACAAATCACAAAATACCATCCTCGTTATGCTACATGCTATTTGCTACTATAAAACTATGGTAAAAAGAGACGGCCAGAACAAAACTGGCAACCAGAATACAAAAACTCAAAGAAAAAAGATAAAATGTAAAGTTAGAAAATAATTTAATGATAAACTAATAGAGATTAAGAAAGACTTGCAACAACATCGAAGAAAAATGGAATGCTCTTGAATATGAAGGATAATGGATAATGTATGATATCTTGAACTGCAGAAAAAAACGTAGAAAATACAGAAATAAAGACTTTATAACGTAGAGAAAACGAAAATGAAAACAACGAAGAAAACCTGGCTTACCTAGATCAAACAACTAGAACGAGAACATGGCCCACTTAATTTCCATATAAAGGTCAAGAAAGCTTTTGGCATGAGCAAACCAAAACCTCTAGGAACCACCAAAAACACCAAATAAATGGCGCTTATCGAAACCGATGCAAAGCTCGAAAGATGGAAAGAGAACGTGCAAAGTTTTTTTAGAGATGAACATCGAGAAAATCTCAAAGGGATGCCAAGTACAACTGCACCATCGATCACAAAAAAGAAGTTAAAAACTAAATTAGAAAGCTAAAGAAAAACAAAGCTCCTGGACCAGATAAAGTCTATGGGAAGCTCCTCAAACTTATAGAAGAAAAACAAATAGATGCTGCAGTGGAGCTATTCAATGATATCTACAAAACTGGGGAGCTTTTAAATCAATGGCTATTACCAACATTTAACCCAATACTAAAGTAAATGACTGCAAAAAAATATGACGAATACAGTATAATGAGGCTCTTCCTGAAAGTCTTTTTGAAAGTTATCGATGAGCGCATATATCCAAAACTTAAAAAAAATATCAGCGAAACGCAATTTGGTTCCTGAAACGGTCTCGTCACTAGAGAGAATTAGGCATTACCGTACTCATTTAGAGGGCACGCGATGTAAACTGTGACGTATTCTCCTGCCTTATAAATTTTGAAAAGGCTTTTGATCGATTGAATCATGTAAAGCTAATCGAGACGCTCCATCTATCGGACTTGGACGATAGATATATCCGCAAAATCTCGAACGTTTACTGGCAGCAGAGAACCTCTGTATTGAGAATAGAACATCCGAGGAGTTCGATATTTGCTAGTGACTTTGACAGAAATGCGTGCTCTCTCCGTTGATTATTAACGCGTAATCTGAGAGAATTTTCAGAGAGGCACTAAAAGAAGTGAAGGAAGAAATCTTACTTAACGAAGTCCTCATCAACAACTTTGTGTACGCGGATGGTACTGTCCTGCTTGTGGATACGAGAGAAGGTCTTCAGAGATTTATACAGAAGGTGGCCATAGTATGCAAAATTTACAACATACTGCTAAACATAACCAAAACTAAAGTTATGACCGTAAGCACCAATGACCAATTTTACGTAAATGGTTCTTAATTAAAAAATGTCACAAACATCAATAATTACAAATCTAAACGAAAAGTGGAAAAAGATTAAATACCGATTGAATTATTTCTCTTAAACTCATGAATATGTAAAAAAGGCAACAGCAAGAAGAACAAATGCGAAATTAGCGTACCACAACGGCTACCCCAAATTGTCTAATTGCGACTTTTAAGATATTTAGGTCACAATAAACGAGGTCCCAGTAAAAACCTAGAGAGACCTATATTACAGTGCATCGTCCATGGTACCAGGTCCAGAGGATGATGACCACAACGATGAACGGTCCATGTCAAATAATCCTCGAGCTCTAGAGGAAACACGATTATCAATGCTTCTTCTTCTTTTAAATTTGTTTGTTAAGGTACCCCTTTATAAACCAAAATATAATCTCCTAGTGGTGTTTGTTATTTTTCTCTCCTGTGAAGCTAATAAGTCGATGTAAATTTTCTAGGTCTATCCTGTGCACTGACCTAATGTTGCCTGTCACTAGACTCGGTACATTGTTTTTCTATTAGTTCTTTAACCATTTTATTGCATGTATCATCAACATTTCATTCGTCCATATTTGAGGTTTTCTGTCGGTGCTTTAAGTTTTTTAATCCCATTTACTGTAATAACCTGATCCACTAACCTCCATTGTGAAGAGCCATAATTTTCTGTACGGGTTTATTAATTAGTAGAAATGTTTCGGTTTTTAGGTGCCGGTATCTCTACATGCAACACCTGGCATCAGCTATACAACGGTCATTGTTCGTCATGCACCCAGTGGTTACGCAACATTTTGTCTTCGTAGACGAAAGAGTTGGATTTGTTGACAGAGTTGCGACAACATTTGTCAAAAACCAGTGGGCGTTAATGTTTCGTTGCGATGTGAGCATCGATAACACATACCCCCACAACATCATTTACCAAACTAAAATACGATAAATGCAAGAAATGCATTTAACCGCCCAAGAACGATGTAATTTAAAATTAGCCATTAGATTAAGAATAAGGACGCTCCGATATTAGTTTTTTTCTATACTATTCTGTAGAGCAGAGGCATGGATCCTGTCAGAAAATATTGTTAAGCTGCTTGAAGCATTTAAATTTTGGTGCTACTAATCCTAGGCATACCATGTAAAAAATATAAATATCCTTGTTAAACAAAATAAAAGAAGTTATCACCATGGTCAATAAATATATAAAAAGTATAAAAATATTTTCTACTGCAAGTCATACTACAAGAGAAAGTAGAAGGAAACGAGAACCTAACTAAAAAAGGATATTATGGCTGAAAAACTGCGCTGATGTACCGGAATGACACTAACAGAATTTTTAAACCAGCGCCAATAGGAGATGGGCCATGGTTATTGCCAAAGTCCATTGGGGATATTGTAATCCAAGAAGAATCTATTCGAATATAGGTACAACATCATAAAATGTGTATATATTTGCCAGTAATAGAGCAATCTTTGCAACCAACTACATGTGTAATAAAACTAGGGTAGCGTTGATTAAATAAAATAAAAAATACGATCTTACACCGGTGAAATATAATGATTACTACCTGAAGCGTAATTTACAATTATCCGATGAAAATTGCAACGAGGAAAACGTCAATTTACACCAGAGTTTCTCCCAATCCATTCTACATTCAATTCGCAATTTCTCTTTAACCAAATATTAGCCATATTTGCATAAAGAAGCTGCAATAATGAGTTATGATTAGAATTAAAAACATAAAGGATATAAAGAGGTTTGTCTAATGAATTTAAGAAGGAAGCGTAATGCCAAAATTAATGCAGGCCATTATTATGTTCCCTTTGGGATGATTTATATTTTCACACAGATATTGTAATCTATTTTATCTAGATTTGCTAAATATTGCAAGCAACAGGTCAATTTAATTTATATTTTCTTATGTTTAGCACGCACTTGTTGAGTTATCAAATCGTCTGAAAGCCATAAATTATGCTATCTCCTCGCAAAATTAGAGGATTTCAAATAAAGCACATGTTATGAGATTATGTTTCTTACCCTATTTATTAAACGCTTATAACTTATATTATTGCAAAATAATAAACGCGTTTTTGTTTTTAATTGGTTGCGTTTTAATAAATAAATAATATGAAATAAAAATGTATCTATCTCTGCTCTTCTTTTATAAGGCTAAACTGAAAGACATCAATGGAGTACACATGTGGCGGATAGTGGAATAACCTTTAGATATAAAGATTAGCTGCGAATAATCAAGAAGCAGTCTTCGACCAGACAGCGATAGTACGAGCAAGGTGCAGGGAGATAGCAGGCTATCTTAAATAAATTGTTGTAAGAACCCTTAGATGGTATAAGGATAAGGACATGGCGAGGCTACCGTCATTAAATAAGCACATGGAACGTGGAGCTGCGTTCCAGTATGGTTATGGATGGGTGGTGACTAGTTAAATCGGTACAGCCACAACCAAGCTAACAAGGGCGGCGATGAAATAATTGTCAAAACCAACTAAAATTAGAGCGCATGGAAAGCCAAGAAAAACTACCATAGAACATTTTTGTTCCTAGTATCTATAGCTATCACTTTGGCTGATAAAACAAAAATTGGGCCCCAGTCTCAGCAGACATCAAATTGTCAGAGGCTGTTAAGAATTAACGGTTTAGCCATGAAAATAAGTACTGGTATGTAAGAACAATGCATTAGGCAGGAAAATTGCAAAATTAAATACACAAGATAAGAAGAATAAACATTAAATTAAAGGGTCTATACGAAATGAGATGAAGAGACTATGGAAAAAATACATGTATGGACATGCCGGATCATATTTAGGCGCAAATATTAATGTCCATGAAGGGGAAGTAGAAATAATCGCCAACAAATCTGTCATTTTGATTTTATATCTTTCTTATGTAAAAGCGTATTAAGTCGCTCGTTACAAAATGACAATGGAGATCGGATATCTGAATTCTGCAAGGAAAAGTAGTTGGTCATCTTAAATACGTTTTTTAAAGTGCCCTAAAGATGATTGAACACGTAGATGTTTCTAAAGCGCAGAGCTGATAAGATGGTACAAAACCAGATAGACCAAATCTCAGTCAATAAGAGATATGTGAATAGCTTTACATCTGTTAGAACCTATCCGTAAGCAAATATTGGATCCAATTATAAAATAGTTGTGGGATTGCTTATGATACGCTTAAATTCTAAAAAAAAGGTCGATAAGCAATAACTAGATATGACAAAACTAAAAAACGACTGTGTGGTACAACAAGAGAGTGATATGCTGGAAAATGGGTGCGGCCCAAAATCCCGAATCCCAAAATCCCTAGTACTAAAATTACGAGTGCCTAAAATCCCGAATACTCAAAATTCCGAATACCCAAAATCCCGAATTAGCTGGATACTAAAATATAATTCAGTGACATTTTTGCTTCTTCTCACTGTTTCATGATATCGCATTTCTTCTTATAATTCAGAATTAATAAAGTTTTAAATTTTTGTTAAAATCTGATGTGGCCACCCCTGACTTTATGATACTATTGAATTTTATTGGCAGTATAATTTTATTTTGTTAAAATTTATGCTGCAAAAATTCCACTTGTGACATTATTACCTTTGACAAATATACCTCTGCAACACTGTAACTTAATGAAAATAATTTCATTGACAATGTAGCTTAGCAACAAAAAAACAATGAGCTTCTTAAATATTAAATTTAAAAAAAAAAATAAAAAAACAAAACTAGTTGCAAATTTATTTATAAACTATTTTGTACTGCGTTTTGTATGTTTTTCCATAGACTTGATAATTTTTGAAATATTTGCACAAATTGAGAAACGTTACCAATATACCACCACTTTCGGTTTGTGAATTTCCGCCAAAAGTAACTGAACTTCCAATATTTGTTGAAAGTTTAAATATGAATTTTTGTAGTAATATCTTTAATATTTTTTGAGAAACCTTGCTCACAAAAACGCGCCACATCCACACACACACATCCACACAGACATTTTTTAATTTTGGTCAATTCTTGTTCAGAGGACCCTAAAAGATATATTTCCACTAAAATCTCAAAATTTTTTTTTGACTATTACAATACTTTATCTTGCTATCGTATGATGTAATAAGAAATTGGGAAAAATTTCTTCAAAGTATTTATCTTCTTAAAGGGGATCACGGCTAACATTTGTAGATTAAGGTCGGTCTGCGTTACAGATTTAGAGTGGATAATTTAAAATTTAAAGGCAAAATTGTGGACATTCATTTTGGTTCAAACCAGATATAAACTTTTATAACAGAGGATTATTCAAGAAACTACAATAAAAATGTATAATTAGCAGAAATGTGATTTTGTTAAACAGGGGAAAGGAGCATAATTAGGGATTTTGGGTATTCGGAATTTTAAGCATTCGGGATTTTAAGCATTCGGGATTTTAGGCATTCGGGATTTCAGGCATTCGGGATTTTGGGAATTCGGGATTTTAGTATTCGGGATTTTGGGATTCGGTATGTTGTAGTAGAACCCTGGAAAATACCAACTCAGAGGTAAGAAACAACTTAACTTAGAAATAAAAAACAAACGATTGAGCATATATGAAACAAAATAAAAAAGACTTTAGATGCCAGTGGCAAAGAATTCCTTACAGCCGAAAATATGCACGAAACCTGCAGCCCGCAACAAGTGCGGAATGATTAGTTTGATTAGTTGAAGTCGCTCTTATAAGACCTTACTGAAAGTAAAATATAACAGAATATACAGAAAAGACGAAGAACGTATAACTAGTATAGAACACAGTTTGGCTTCCGAAATGCCCTGGCAACCAGAGAACCGCTTTTCGGCTTCAATATTGTGTTTCAGCGATGCAAAGGTATTAACACCAATATATATGTTTGTTTTATCGACTATTAGAAGGCTTTTGATACTGCACGATATGACAAGCTCATAAATATATTACAGAGAACCAGTATAGTTGATAAGAATATTCAAATCATAGCCAATTTGTACCGAAATAAAACTAGTGAAGTGAAACTGGAAGAAAATTTGACCGAGCAAGTACACATTAAACGTGTAGTACGTCAAGGGTGTGTATTATCGCCACTTTTCAATAACATCTACTAGGAATAAATCTTTAAAGAAGCGCTTAGTGAAATACAAATAAGCATACCAATGATCGGTGAAATCTTGAACAACATCTGTTATGCCGACACCGCTATATTTGTAAACAATTTATAAATTAGATAAAATATGGTTTGGCACTAAACTTCAAAAAAGAAATTTAGATACATGGTGATAAGGTGATAGGTAAGGAACATACAGAAACTGGACATTTTGTAGTTGAAAACCAACATGCCATCAATCGTGGGATCGATCCCAATAAATCCGTTGGCATTGAAAAAGTCCGATCGGTATTCGATAGGTTAAAAACCTCTTTACTAGTAAAGATCTGAAGCTAGATATTAAAATAGGAATGGCAGTACCATGTCTTTCCAATACTCCTGCACGGAGTCTAATCATGGACATTGATGATGACATATAAAAAACTGGCTGTGTTTGAAATAAGGATGGCTAATACCTTAAATTTCATGGACAGGTCACATATCTAATAAGGCTTGACAAAATAAAAACGCTTTAGGTCGACAAAGAAATTCCAAATTTTAGATCCTCAATAAGATCATACAAGTGGCAGTGGTTCGAGAAAACAAGTATAGAGTTGTTCCGAACGGCTGTCAGCAAAGTAAAATAAACATTTCTTCCTATAAATGAGAATTAAAAAATATCTAAGATAGACTCTAGTATATGCTTTATAGCCTAGGGTGTGAAAATGTATATCAAAGTTCCGTAAAACGGGGAAGATGAAATTATAGAATTTCCGTAATTCTTCTTCTCAACTAGCCTTAACAATAAAAAAAACCAAGGAAATTTAACGTCCTTAAGTACACTTATCACCTTGAGTCAAATTTACAATGCTATTCCTAAAACAGGAAGAATCCAGTTTTAGGAATAGCATCTCAATGAAATAGTGCACAAATTATAATGATACCAAAGTCTGGTAAACAAACAAAGAGGTCACATCGGACCGAACCATAGCCTACTTCCTATCTTATACTACTAAACTAAAACCATTAATTCCAATTAAAAATTTTGTAGTTGGAAACCAACATACTAACAATCGGGGGTTTTTCCTTGGAAATCCGTTGGCATCGAAAAAGCCTGATCAGTATTCGATAGGTTAAAATAACTGTTTACTAGTAAACAAACAAAGAGGTCACATCGTACCGAACCATAGCCTACCAAAACACCAATTGGTCTTTCATGAACAACAAACTGCAGTTGAGAAGGTTCATAAAGTAGTTAAGATTACAAGAAAATTCGCGCCGTAGCTTGCTTAAATAATATACAAGTATTCGTTATAAAGAATTGCACCAAGGATTGCTTTAAAACTTAAAAAAAACGAGCCAACCTCTTTTATTGACATATTTACTTTTATCTAAGCGATTTATAGTCAAACCAGGAGGATTCATCAAAACTACCTAGCTAGTGTGCTACAAGGAAGCGTTCTAGGCCCCACCATCTATAATATACAACAAAAAACTCCTCACAACCCAACAAATAGCAACATTCATCTTTGCTGACGACGCAGCCATTAAGGCAATACTTAAACATCCATGGCTACCTACAGAATTTCTCCAACCTAATCCAACAGTTGTTAAAAATATGGAGATTAAAAGCCAACGAAACTAAATTTATGCAGGCAACATACTTTTTAAAAAATACCTGCTTAGCCTAAATAATAAACCAATACCTTAAGTTAAGGAAGCCAAAAACTTTGAAGTACACATCGACAAACACCTAATGTGGAAGAAGCACATCTTTAACAAGAGAAAGCAAATACGACTGAACTTTTCCAAACACAAG
>JARJDX010046898.1:0-20556 GCA_030264735.1 Gymnusa sp. GC000175 | reverse complement strand
TCCACTTCTTCTTGCAAAGGCAACGGGCAACAAGAACAACTGCACATATTTAGTGGTTCGAAACTTACATTAAACTGTTCCTTTCTTTCCTGGAATATGGTATATAACGCACAACATGGAAGTAAGCGGGGAAGTCGCCTATACTCGGTGAGTGTGGCACTACAAGAACAAGAATTTATGGTGGAAATCCTTCTCTTACTGATAGGATCACTAATTTTCTTCCAAAAATTCTTAATACGATTTTCTGTATTCTCTCATTTACTTTTTTATGCTCGTTTTGATTTGTCTACTCCGGACCATGTGTTAGTACTTTTCTTGGCCCTTGTTTTTGGTTTCTGATAAACATGCTATATCTATTCTCTCTGTTTTTAGTTCGTTCTTATGTTCCCTGGTCTTGGTTGCTATTCTTTGAACATTTCATAAACCCACTCTAATTAGCCGTTTTCTTAACGATTGTCGTCGTTGTATATCTTCACCTATATTCCGAGACTTGTTAGATTTTTTAGCAGTATAGATTAAAGGTCTTAGAGAGCTAGTCTAACGCTCCAACTCTCAACTTTGAACACCAGGTAATTTTTTAAGAGGTGTTTTTACCTCTAGCCTTTGATGAACCAACATCCAACTGCAAGGCAACAGCTGGCGATTTTAAAAATAGAGCCCACAAGTGCTTTAACAGTATCGGGATCAAAAGAGAACAAGAGTTGGTTAAGAGAGTTAAAGAAAGGAGGCAGATCCAGTTGAAGAATGTCGGAATGGCTAATTTCTCTACTCATCAGATGTAAGCTTCCGAGGGTTATTGGCTATTAGTTACGACCTAAATAGATTGTGCAGGGTGTACCACGTGCACACGTGCAAGTCTTGAACTTACTTGTGTTTTGTACCATTATGTAAAACTTCTTTTACTCCGTTCCATTTGTTGTAGTTTTAATTATAAATAAAGTGAATAATATAGGGATAGCAAAGAAAGTTTGAAAAAGTTATTAGTACATATTATATAACTTAGTAAATACTTTTACAGGTGATTATCCTATTAATGAAGGTTAACTACCGTTTAATTTAAATATTAATAATTTGCCAAATATTTACAAATTTTTGGAAATAATCGAAATTTGATTTGATTACTTTAGAGTTAATTTATTTTTAATTTGTTAAGTGTTTTCAAAAATAATGTTAAATTAATTCCATACAAATACAATGATTTTTTTATGAATCAGTTGAAAGTAAATTTTTCAAAAGGAAAGAAATTTGTAATATTGGCTTAATGCAATCTCAAGTTTCTTAAATCCGTCGTGGAAGATCATAACATGATAGATCGATAGATCCCAAGTTTCTGATCAAAAATTTTAAATTATTTTATGCACAAAATTACATTGCATTCGCTTCATTTATATAATTTTGTTTGTACAATTTAAGTGTTTTAAACTTTAAAGATACAAACAACTACCTACTTGTTAAGTATACATAATTTTAGTCCATTATTCAAAATAACATCATATTTGTGTAAAATTTAAATTTGCGTCATAGCAATGTAATAACTTTTTTTTAGTAACCACTTTAAAAAATATATTTTCTTTACACTGCTGCTGTTTGCCACAATCCGGTTTCATATTATCACTTCCTATTAACAATCTAACCTTTTGTGGTCACATATTTTCCTTTACAACTGATTGGAATTTTGCCAGATAAGCATTCTTCTTACTACAAACTAGTGTTATTGATAAAGCAGAACGTTATTTATTTTTATTAGAATTTCTACGAATAGTGTTTACAAATTTTGGAAATAAATATAATTATGTGGGTCAGACGAGATTTTACAGACACGTCTATAGCAATTGCACTTTGCACCTCATTACGGAAATGTTTACCAAAACTTTTTTTATTTGTATTGTTAAATATTACCATGTGTTTAAGTATAAATAAAGATAACGTGTTTGAAAATTAATATAGGCGAGATGAAATATTAAATTTTTAAGTCACGTGTGTAATAAATTTGATTCGATAAATATCTGTAAAGTTTTTTGATATTTAGTAACTCATAGTTAAACAGCACCTTATTGACGTCAATGGACTTAAATTAAACATTCTGTTGCATTGTTGTGTAAAGTCACAGGTTATTGGTTTTTGATGTGACTTAAAATTATCTTTTCTTTATCTCTAGCCTTCAGGATGGCGTAAACTGCGCAACATAGTCCAATGGACACCATTTTTCCAAACGTATAAAAAACAAAGGTATCCATGGGTTCAATTAGCAGGACATCAAGGCAATTTCAAAGCTGGGCCAGATCAAGGAACCATATTAAAAAAGTTGTGCGAAAAAGAAGAAAAATGCTTCAAGGTATTTTTTTTTTTTAAATTTCAATTGTTGTTAATAATAAAATGAGGAATTTGTTTAGGTTTTGATGAAAGATATATTAAGGCCTTACGTTCCGGAATACAAAGGTCTCGTGACGAGCGACGATGGCGAATGTTCCTATCTTCAATTACAGGATCTCTTAGGTGATTTCCAATCGCCATGTGTTATGGATTGCAAAATCGGTGTTAGAACTTATTTAGAAGAGGAGTTGGCAAAGGCTAAAGAAAAACCTAAATTGAGAAAAGTAAGAACAATATTTATTTTGTTTTACCTTATACATGTTCTATAAATTCTTAAAACGTTCTATAAAAAATGCTAGTACAATACAATTTTATGCAGATCTGCGCAAAGTAAAATCTTTCTTATTTCTCTGGGGAGCACATTTTGTAGCAAATTAATCTATTTCATTGCTTCGAAATCGTTTATGCTGTTAAAAATATATTAATAAAAAATATTTTTGTCCAAAAGTTTGCAATATTAAACGAAAAATGCCTGAAATTGGACAAACAACTGATTTTTAGTTATCAGTGACTTCAAATTAAGGTAGAAATTTGTATTAATTTTGAACTCTTGTTTTCCATAAACTTGATAGTTAGTTTTCCGCCGAAAGTCACTAGCACGTCTAAATTTTTGTTAAAAGCTTAAATATGAATTTCCAGGCCGATCAGTTTCGCACACTGACAGACATACAAAAACCACTTTGAAAACAACTTATTTTGATTGAGGGAAGTCGAAAACAGATATTTCTGCAAAAATCTCGTAAAGTAATGTAAAAACATTTTAGACTAAAGAAAAAAATCAGACAATGTATTTAATATTTTCTTTAAAAAATACTTTCAGAGATATGGAGACTTACAAATTGGGTTGTTGTGACCTAAAAACATTATTTGTAATTAAAGTAATTATAAATAAGAGTTCATTTAGTCTGACATCTACTGACGTAAATATATTAACATAAACTTAATTATTAATCAAAATAATTACAGAAATTGCACAAAAAGTGGGTTATTTAGTAATTGGTATTCTATTCAGAATAATACTGAATATTTATTTAATAATTATAAAGTTTTCCTTAAAACAATATGATGCAATTGAAATTATTAATCAAAAATAATAGTTTTTCAATTAGGTATTTAAAAAAAAATGGTTGGTTATTCATAGGTACAATAATATATTTTCAATTTTCCAAATCAAAGAAATTTATTTTGTTTGAAAAATTAGAAATTTTTTTTGTACTTACGTAAGTATTAGAAGATTTTGAATTTTTTAAGTACGTTACAAGTTTCTACATCCCGTGAAAATTTCAACAAAACCCATAAGCTTATAGTTTCAGTTTTCCATAAAATTTTTAATTCTTATTGCAGATTCATTACACTTTTCTCGTTTGTTAGAAAAAAATTTCAAATATTAAATAAAAAAATTTTATTTATATTTTAGGACATGTATGAAAAAATGTGCCAAATAAACTCAAGTGCACCAACAGAAGAGGAGCATCGATTAAAAGGTGTAACAAAACCCAGATACATGGTCTGGAGAGAAACCATTTCTTCAACTGAAACGTTAGGGTTTCGAATTGAAGGAATTCGAAGATCTGATGGAACTTCTAGTAAGGATTTTAAAACTACAAAAACTAAAGATCACGTCATACAAGCCTTTATCGACTTCACTCAAGGCTTTCCACATGCAGTGGTAAATATTATTTTAAAAGTCTATACAAATTAAACTAAATACCTAATGATTTTAGCCCAAATATATTCAGCGCTTAAAGGCCATAAAAGCAACGTTGGAAGCATCTTCATTTTTTAAAACTCATGAGGTACATTTTAATTTAAATATTTTATTTATTGTTATTTTATAATCAATTATTGGTATTTTTCCTTACAATTTGGTTTTTCGAGTTAATTTTTAAATTATTTGAAAATTATAATTGCACTGCCATGTTTGCCTTTGTTTAAGCTATAACACAGATGTCGTCCGCAAAATCGTGTTTGTCAAGTTGATTTGTAAGGCCGTTGGATGCTGCATTTGTTTTCATCAACACCCAGACCAAGATGATTAGGAATAGGAGAGGTGACAATACGCAACCCAGTTTTACGCCCGAACGTAGGTTCAATTTGTGTCTTATTTTCTCGCGATGCGCATTTTGCGTCTCTGTTTAACCCTTGTATGATGCTCAACAATTTCTTTGGTATTGCCGCATTACTTAGGATTTTCCACATCTTATCTCGGTCGAGGCTATCGTTTCCCTGTTTAAAGTCGACAAACATCACGTACATCGGTGCTTGCCGTTTTGAAACTTGTTTAGAAATTATTCGCAGGCTGTTTGTGTAGTCGGTATAAGATCTTTAGGGTCTGAAGCCAGCTTCTTCCCTTTGGATCGTTACTTCTAAAGCACTTGCGATGCGTTTGTGAACAATGATTGCAATAATTTTGTTTATCGGGTTGAGTAGACTCAATTGCTGCATACACTGAAATCGTTTGTTGAGGAGTACCTCGAAGTGTTCGGTTCATCCCTCCATTTGGATTCATTTGGCTGTAATGATGATACCGGTTTTGCTTTCCGCTGCCCTTTGGGCTTTTTCTGTAATATCGCCTTAACGTCATTTATCGTGTCTTGCATAAAGCCCATTTCTGTGTTTGTTGTCCTGCCTTTCCACTTCATTCATTTTTTTATTTAGCTTTTGTTTCATTTCTTTACTTTCTTTATTTGTTTCTATGTCTCCTCCGTATCAATTCTTTCTATTCATATTCAGTGAATCCTAGGGTTTCCCATTCGACACGCCAATATTTTTGGCTTTGGTTAGTTCTGGTACTCAGTTTTTTGCGTAGTTCTTCTGCAAGGTTGCGTACGCTTCTTCCATTTCGAACATCCACGAAGATCCAGGAGAGAGTTTAGTCCCTTATGGTGGTCTATTTGATTTTGGAGGCAGTTGTCCGTCAAGACCCATATCACCTTGGGTATATTTTTATGTGGGATAAATGTACCAACAATAACTGGTTCGGTCGTGACGCACAGGTTGAACATATACTCATTTGTGTTCATTTTACCGGGTGCGTCTTAATTTATAGGTTTTTAAATTGATCAGTGCCTTGTTTTGAATAATGCTGTTATGATTTCGATTCAATATTATCTTCCATTACAGGATTTCGCTGCACTTCTTTTTAACAGTTCGCCAACTACAATCTCCTTCTGGTTATGGGCATTTCTTTATGCATATTGGTTGACATTTGGGTCCACTTGGCATTTAGTGCTTTTCATCCTTACCTTATTACTTGTATGCAGGCCAGAAATTAATTTACAAATAATTTAAAAATTAATTATAATGAAGGCAACTATAATTTTTTTAAATTAATTCAATAATTGTTGTTACTTTTAGGTGATTGGAAGTTCACTTTTATTCGTTCATGATCGCTTTAATGCAAATGTATGGTTAATAGATTTTGCAAAAACTGTTTTACTACCAGGGGACACGGAAATTGATCATAAATCTAAATGGAAAGTGGGAAATCATGAAGATGGGTATTTGATTGGAATTAATAATATTATATCAATTTTTGTTACAATTATGGAACAACAACCACATGAAGTAACTCCTCCACCTCTAATATTATCCTCAGAAAATAATGACCATGAAGAACATTGAATAACACCTAGTAAATGTGACTCTCCTCCTTCAACATACGTATTTTTTATGCAGCCAGTGTCTGTATATTATATTTTTCTTGTAAATATGCCATTATTTATTTAACTTATAAAAATCCATCACAAATGGATTGAAGTTTATCTTACAATAAGATTTGTTTTTAATTAGCAATGCTTATCAATGCACTGATTTTAATACAATTACTCTTATTATGATTGAAAGTTTATAAAAATGTAGTTAAGTTTGTTTTAATAAATAAGTTTTGCTAGTTCGTTGTGTTTTATTTTATTGTGATTTTAATGCATTTTTAAGTCTTAGTAAAAAATTCCGTTTGACAAACGACATTATGAAGAGGAGTTGTTCTAATGTGCATTACAAGAAACACGCGTAAAGAAGGCGTGGCATATGAACGTATATTCGAACGGCATTGTAGATAAGAGTTGTAATGCAAAGATGATAGCATAACACACTTGAGAAAGGCGTGGCACATGAACTGATATTCTTTGTCGAAAGACATTGTGGAGAAGAGTTGTTGAAAATTTGCACTCCCAAAATTAGGAATTTTTTGGAACTAAGAGGTGTTGTTAATTCGCAAAATACCAATACGAATTTGAAATGTTTTTCAAATTCTTTTCTGCCAAATATATGAAGGTAGCCTTAGATTTTTTTTCGATTTTCGTCATCTCTCTGAAATTATGTTGTATCTTCCATTGGCTTTAATAGGGTAAAATCCGTTTTTTTAAATCTCATACGGTTCTTTCAAATTTTGGAATTTATATAAAAATTTTGGTGTATTCGTCGGGCTCTGCTTCTCGTTATTTTTATAATCAATCAATATCACATGTATTTGTAAGCAACCAACAGTACATGCATGTAGGCAACCAATATCGCACACAAGACTTCTGCAAAAAAAAGGAGGGTGGCGGGTGGCCTTAGACTTTTTTCGATTTTTATCATTTCCCCGATTGGGATAACACTTTGGTATTGTGTTTAATCTTCCATATGCCTTAAGGGGATGAAATTCCTTTTTTAAATCTATTAGGGTTCTTTCAAAAAAGAGGATTTATATAAAAAAATTGGTGAATTCGCCGGGCTTTACTTTTCGTGATTTTTTTTAGTCAATCAATATGACATGTATTTGCAGGCAACCAACATAACAGGAACATGTATATAGGCAACCAATACTACATGTATTTGTTACAATACATAACCACACATTCAAACACACGCTGCGATGCTGAACACACACACACAACCCTTACTCACAAACGCAAGAGGCTGAAATCCATTTTTTAATCCCATACTGATCTTACAAAAATTAGGATTTATATAAAAAAAATTAGTAGATTCGCCGGGCTTAGCTTTTCGTGATTTTTATGGTTAACCAATATCACATGTATTTGTAGGCAACCAACAGTACAGAAAGATGCATATAGGCAGAAAAACACACAAACACACTCACGCAGACAATTAAATACTTTTTTTTTTAAATCTTACGGTTAAAAATTAGGATTTATATAAAAATTTTGGTTGAATTGCCGGACTTTGCTTTTCCAGATTTTGATAGTCAATCAATATCACATGTGTTCTTAGACAACCAACAGTACATGAATATGCATATAGGCAACCAATATCACTCGGTTCTTTCAAAAAAAAAAGGATTTACATAAAAATTTTGGTGGATTCGCCTGGCTTTGCTTATCGAGATTTTTAGAGTTTATTATTATTATATGTATTTGTAGGCAACCAACAGTACATGAACATGCATATAGACAACCAATATGACACACAACACAGGCACAAACAGGAAGTCTGTGAGTGTAATGTCTATGGGGTCTAGGAACAAATGCTTATTACTTTCGTAGGGTATCCCAGTTTGGAAGTACACCATAAATTTAAATAGTAACCAAAGAGAATGAAAAGGTGGATAAACCTCTTTCTTATAAAAACTGGCCTCATCCAGGGGATATAGAACCAATAATAATTAGAGTCCAGAATAATTTTAAATATAATTGGAAAATTTACACAGATGGTAGCAAGACAGAAAAATGTATTGCTTGCGGAATAGAAATTAGGCAAAAGCTAATAATTATGAAATCCGAATAATGGACAATTCACTTCAAATGGATTAGGGGCCATAATGGTGTAACCAGAAATGAAGAAGCTGATGCTGAACTTGTAGCAGGAAACAAAGACATGTATTACCGAATATGTAAATGTAGATTATTAATGTGAACTTAAAAAAATATTAGTCATCTATTTTACATAATTTATTATTTTATAAACTTTACAAGTAAATTCTTCTTTGCAAGATTTTTTAGGTATTAACAAAAATACTATAACATAATATGGTAACATTTCCATTTGCCTTAGCTGTTTATGTGCTTTAAATTTAATCGCATAACATATATATTTGTCACTCAAGAATAGCTTCTATTTTAAAAATTAATAAAAGAATCACATTGATTAATAAAACATAAATTTACATTTCTAAAACTAATTTGAATTCATTATTTATATAAATATTAGGATTAAAATGTTGCTTTAAATTTGCATAATTATATTGGTTTGTACAAGAGGGTGGTTACATATTTCTTCCTATATCTGTGGGTGGCACTTAAAACCATAACTCCATCTTTGATAGAGAGGGCATAAAGGTGATTTAACATCACATGATTTGGTTCTGGTAACAAAGTGGGTTCACACTAAAACAAATGTTTATTTAAGTATTGTTTTATGTATACATGATTAAAACTTACTGATAGTGGGGTATCTTTGTTTAAAATAACTTGTAATAGATGTGGTGGTAAAATTGGAGGCCCCGAAACTTTTTCCCACGGTTTATTTGGAGGAATCTCTTGTGAATATTCCTTTTGCATATCACTTGAACTATTTTCGCTGTCTTTATCAAGAGCTTGAAACACCTCAAAGTCTGATTTTCTTACCGATATTTGATTATTTTTAGTTCCAATATCGTTTTCAACTACTTTCATTCCAGGATCATTTTTCCATTCACCATCTACATAGAATTTGTACTGGTGTTCACCTTCTGGTAAATCTACTATAGTTACAAAATCTCCATGGCTTTTAACCATCGGAATTGTTTTCCATTCATTGAATGTACCACTAATATACACTTCTTTACCTCCACCTTCCCACCTGAATACAGTAGGTGTTTTATCGCTTACATTAATTTGACTACCTAAAATTAAAATGTTATGTTTTAATACATTAATATATATCTTGTAATTTTACCTTCGGAAACAGTGTTTGCCCTTGGACGGCCAGGCGGTTCAAATTGTATATCGCGCGTGGCGGGTTTTGTAAAATATGGTTCTTCATCATCTTGAGATCCTTGCAAAATTAATTTGTGTTCTGGTTTCTTGTCAAAAACAAATGCCTGATTTTCTTCCTTGGATGGTGAGGATGGAACAGTTTCTCCCAACTTTTGACGTTCTCTCGGAACTCCTCCACTTCCTGCGTTTCCCATTTTGTGTTTTACTTAATTTGTTATTAACTTTATAATGATCTATCAGCGAATTCCATAATATTTACATATTGGACGATTTAACCTTGACAAGTTTTTGACACATGTCAAAACATGTGACTGAGGACTTGTATTTTTAATTATTAGTAGTAATATATAATAAATACAAAACAATAAAATGATAGTTAAAACTTATTTTTTGTGTATTTAAATTAATTATCAAAATCTCTAAAAGGTTGAGAAAATAAATTAAAAACGTTCGCGTGCGCCATCTCTTGAAGTTCCTTAAAACCATCTGCATGTATATTATGTTTTATGTTTGTTATGTATTTTGAACCAAAAAGTATGAAAATGTAAAAATTAAAGGTACGTACAAGGCAATATTTAGAGAAACAATTCTAAAAACATACAAGGAAGGAGCATTTGCGTTAAAAATCTAGCTTTGGCAGCAAAGATTCAAACTCTTTCACCTGGTGGATTATTAACTTTTTAAAATATATGAATTTGAAAGTAAAATTTAAATTTATATATCTAAAAAAACACAAACCTTGTAAGAAAATGTGAAAAAAAAAGAAGCTGGGAAAAAATAAGGAAAAGATGCTAAAGCAAATGGAGAAAAAGATCATGGAAATAAGGCAAATAAAGAAGAAGAAAGAAAAGAAGCAAGAGAAAAAGCAAATGAAGCAAGAAAAGAAAAGAAGCATAAAGTGAAATAGAAAAAAATAAGAGAACCAAAAGAAGACTCAAAAACAAAAAAAAGGAATTATTTTTAGTGTTCCATGAAATAAAGAAGAAAGGAAGAAGTAGGAGAAGAACCTCAAAGAAAAAAGGAGAAGTAGAAAAAGCAAAAGAAGAGAAGGAATTTTTTTTTGCAAGTAGCAAATTACAAAAAAAGAAGAAGAAGCAAAAGGAGGGGAAATAAAGAATCTTTTTAGATATTATTTCATAGTTGCCAGATTTTAAATATAAATAACCAAATACATATTGATATAAAATTAAATAAATTACATTAAAGAAAGTGTGGAAGCACTTATTTCATTATTTTAAATGAATATGCACATCCTTAGGTACATAGAACATTTCTATATATTTATAAATTATTAATTGGTCATTACTTAAGTAATTTATTGAATTTATGATGTAAACAAATTAATTATTTCCTAGACAAAAAAGTTCACAATAAAACTATAATTAACTTGGCAAAAACTAACATTAAAAAGTTAACTAACACATTAGTCAAACTTTTCGAATTCACTTTTATAAAATCTACGCTTTAATTAAATTAAACAGGAGTAGTAGCACAAATGGAAACAAAGATAAAGGGCAAGGATGGTTAGAACTAAAGAATGAACATGTTTTTTTTTACAATGATGTGGACAAATCGCATCAAGCAGCAGAAGAGCATTATACATAAAACAAAAAGTAAAATAGTAGAGAAATGGGAAAGGTGCATGAGAAAATTATGAAACAATACTAGTAATATATGGACCAATGAAAATAAAAGGACTGGTAAGAAAGATACATTTTTGGATGAGTTTATAAAGGTTTCGAAAGAATGCAGTGGAATAAAGAAGTACGAGTATATTCGTAATAGGAGATTTTATTGGCAGAATTAGAGAAAAATTGTAAACAAGGAAAAAGAAAAAGAAATACAAACAATGCTTTAGTCAAAAGAATAACCAATACAATAATATTTAAAAATATTCCAGAGTGGAGACCAGTACGAAGAACAAACCAAAAGTATGCTATGTTCTAGTCATGAAAAAGATAGAGTGAACAAATATTACATACAAGAGTATAAAAAGGGCCTCAAAGCACCTGAAACAATATTTATTATTTAGTAGTAACAAAAATAAGGAGCAAACAGAAAAGTAAACAGCGCATTAGAGACTAGATAACAGTCAGAAGATGGAAAGAAAATTGAAGCAGTATGAACTTACAAACTTAGAGACATGAAAATGGTCAAATAATATATAAAGAAGTGGTACTCGGAAAAATAGAAAAATAAATCAAAAAGGAAGATATACGTAACCTAAATGTAAACCAGATGTAGAGCTTAGAAAAGTAAAAAAAAAATTTTAATCTGGTTTACAACATAAATGTAGAGATGTAGACCAGGTGTGAAAAAGTCTGGTCCTGGTGGTTCATTTTTTGTTGCTCTTTCTTTTATTATCTCCGCTATTTTGTTATTAATTGTTGCATGTATTTATTCTTTAATTTTTTGGTCTCTGAGCTCTCTGGAACTATATTTGTCGTATCTCTTCCCCATACATCGTCAGAATGTCTGCATTCGGAAACTTTTTTTACTCTACTACGCCTATGACCTTTAAAATTTTGCGGAAATATCCGTTTTCGACTGTGTCTGTCTGTGTCCTCTCTACAGCCTAGAAGGCTAAACTGATCGGCCTGGAAATTTATATTAAAGCTTTTAACAAAAATTTGGAGGTCTCTCAGTAATTTTTGGCTGAAATCCACCAACCGGAAATTGTATTTTATTGGTTAGGATTTTTTTTTGCAAATATTTTAAAAACTATCAAATTTATGGAAAAAAACAAAGCGTAATAAAATAAATTTGCAACAAATTTTGTCATCATTTTTTTTAAATTTAACATTTTAAGATCTCATTTTTGTTCGTTGCTAAGGAACGTTTTATTGAATTTAGCTGACAATTAATGAAATAGGTTATATATCATTCAAAAGTGACAGATGTCACTATCGGAGTTATTACCAACATACATTTAAAAAAAAAAGCCGTGTGATGACCACAACTCAATTTTTTTCCTGCATCTGGTTAGCAGTAAGAATATCTGAATAATGTTCGGTAAACAAGTTGGTTATATTGGCTCTGACGCATGTTCCTTTATCTTTTTTGATGGGTGGAATAGATGTAGTACTGTAACAGAAATCTTTCTAGAGATTGTCCAAAGAGAATAATTTGTCTCTTTATTGGAAAAATTTGAAAAAAAATTACATGGATTATCTACACAATTTAATATAGCTTAGAGCAGTTTAAAAAGTTGTTTTTTTACTGATAATTAGTCAGAAATAGATAATTTATGTTAAAAATGTGTTAAAAATAACTTTACTTTTTATATTTTAATAAATTTCTTCGAAAATAATACTTTATTTGGTCTTCATCAGTTTTTCAAAAATCTAAAGCGAACAAAAATATTTTAAATAAAATTTTAAATAAATTTGTTCCTTACTATTTTTTTAAAAGTTACCACCGGAAGTGATGAAAGATTTTTTATATTTTTGCAGTTAACTCAAAAAATATACAATTTAGAGGAAATGTAAGTATGTAAGAGTAAAAAATGGTTATAAATTAAATTTTCAATAAATTTCGTAAGAGGCGAAAATAAATTGGTTTCCGCTTCCTTACATTTTTTCTTTGGTTGTTCTTCAACTGGATATCAATCGTATAATCGTAGCCTTTCAACCATTAAAAAAAAAAAAAATTTAATATTTTTTTTAAATGTATGTATTAATTATGGAAAATAAATTCGATAAAATTTAATTTTTATTGCAATTTCAAATTAAAATTACACCAAGTGCAAGTAAATTAAAGCAAAAAAATTATTTAACGTGTTAATTGTGTTATTAAGGTTATTAAGAAAACAATGATCACTTCTCCGAGCAGGTCGCGCTCCTTTATATAAGTTGGAGATATCGAAATCCATCGCTAGTTACTGAAATGACTGTGCATAGTGTGTAACAAAATTGGATTTATCTGTTTATTTTCCTTCAGTTTAATGTTTACAAAAATTTAGTGTGATGATGAAACAAATAAATATAGAGTTTTCGGAAGTTACTTACAAAATTAATTTGGCTTTTGGAAAAGGTAAAATTGTTTGTAAAAATTATAAAACAATCATATCAATTCAAGAAGTTGAATTATTGTAAAATTATAAATTACACTTACGATCAAGTTCATATCACACTTAAATTTTAATTGATAAGATAACTAACATTTGAACTTCTATACATGTCATTTAATTAAAAAAAAAAATAAAATTAGGACATCTTATAATAAAGTGAATGAAATACATTTCAGAACAAAAAGAAATACTCCATGCGATAAATGGTAAATTTTCAGCAGGAAAATTAATTTGCATTTTGGGCCCTTCTGGTTCTGGTAAAACAACGCTTTTAAATGTGCTTAGTGGCTATAATTTGAATGGGTTTTCTGGAGAAGTTTACATTAATGGAAAAGTTAGAGATGTGGATAAATTTAAAAACTATTCCTGCTACATTATGCAAGAAAATTATTTGCATGGATTGTTAACTGTGGAGGAGAATTTTCAAATTGCTTCTGCTTTAAAATTTGGATACAATTCAAGTAAAAATGTGTGTCAGCATTAATTTGTGCGATTGCATTTTTATTGTGTGTTTTATAGATAAATGTAGCTTTATCAATTTTAAAATTAGAGGAAGTAAGAGCGTCAAGAGTGTGTGAAATTTCTGGCGGTGAGAAAAAACGACTTTCGATTGGATTGGAACTTATAAGGGATCCAAATGTTTTATTTCTAGATGAACCAACAACGTTAGTAAAATTTTATATTAATTTAAACTATAGGGTGGCCCATAAGTAGTTATACCATTTAAAAATGTAATATTTTTAGTGCTACTATTTTTTTTATTTAAATTATGTTCAGGAAAATCAATATTTAGTGTAAAATTTTCAGCAATATTTTTTATTTTTAAAATTTAATTGTACTTTAGGTTTGTCTGATATAACAGTACCTAACATTTTTTTGAAATACCTAAAGAAGTGGGACATTTAATAACAAATTAAAAGCTACACCCAGACATGTTAAAACCGGTTATAAAAATGCCACAAAACCAGCTCGCGGTCGTTAAGTACAAGAAGTGTGGCCTTTATTTTTGATAAAACAAGATAATAAGAGACCTAAAGAGACCTAAATGGGTTAACTGGATATTGTTTTTCAGGTTAAATAGTATTGAAAACTTTTGCAGCTTGTTGCAAATCCTTAAAAATATCTCATTTTTACGTTAATTCACATAGTAAAACAATGTATAGTAATCGCGCAAATTTTCGAAATCGATATTTTTGCGAAAATATCAGTTCTTAATTCCCCACATTCAGAAAAAGTTGTTTTCGAAATGGTGTCTGTCTGTGACCTCTCTATAGCCCAGACTACATAACTGATCGATCTGAAAATTCACATTTCAGCGTTTAACAAAAATTGGGAGGTCAATATTAATGAAATATGGTTATATATCGATCAAAAGTGACGGATATTACTGTCGGAATTATTGCCAATATACATTTCAGCAAACCGAAATTGCAGAAACATACTGCCAACCTAATTAATGTTTCAAATTCATAAACCATTTTTTAAATGGTAAAGTAACTCATGGGTCAGCAAAATAAAATTTACTTTTTTATTCAAATTAATTTTTTTAGTGGTTTGGACATAAATTGCAGTACTTTGTGCATAGAGTATTTAAAAGAATTATCAAATTGTGGTAAGACAATTATATGCACACTACATCAACCTTCGGCCGCAATTTTTTATTTATTTGATGAAATATATGTTTTAAAAGAAGGACATTGCTTATATCAAGGGAAGCCAAATTTATTATTGGGAACCCTAGAAGAAAGCGGGTTTCCTTGTCCTATATTTCACAATCCTGCTGACTACAGTAAGTCCATTTTAACAACTTATTTAATATACTGGTTGGTGACACAACGTGCAATGCATTGCGTATTATAAAGAACACGAAGTAAAAGGTAATGCATTCCTCTTACAAGATATAAATTTTAATTACCCTGAGATCATGAATGTGTTTACTTCTTTTATATATTTTAATATGAGAAAGTATATTATTACATTATTTTATACAGGGTGAATCAGATTTAATTCGGCCTCGAGAATATATTATAATATTATAAAAATAAATTGTTTATATGAACAAATTTTTAAAAATGTATCCTCAGAGATCTATGTCAGCGGTCGGCAGACCGCGGCTCTTTGCTTAGGCGTTTGCGGCTCTTTAGACATTTTCACTTCCATTTATGCAGCTTTATGAGATAGGCTAGTCGAACAAACTTGTGTATAAAGCGTTCTCATCACCACTCTACTCAACGTCTATTTTTTCCAACACACATCTGTTGTATTCATTTTCCCGCTTATAAGTGCATTCGTTTGTTACGATTCGGATTTTCCCCTTCCAAACCTGTGTGTGTGTGTTCGTGTATATGAAGCTCCCTGATACCTTTGTAATTCTGTTTCCTTAACAACTTGGCTCTTCTAACTTAAAAGTCTGCCGACCCCTGATCTACGTCGTTTAACTTTTAAAATCCACTACTTTAAAAAAATATATATTTTTTAGGTGTTTTTAATCTAGTGTGCTGTAATTTGGGAATAATATAAACAAACCAAAATTGATATCAATTAACCACTTCATTAAGCTTCTTGCTTAAATTTTCGGATTGATCAACTATCATTATTTTAACAGCTTCTTCACTGCTCCAATCACAATAATCATCAGAGATGAGTTATCACATCTATGCGATATTTATACTCAAAACCGAAGAACATCAGAGGTAGATATATTAAACCAGAAAATTGCACAGGCCATAAAAACAGCTGAAGAAAAGCATCGCCCAAAGGCAGCAAGGAAAGACTAGATTCTCTAGAATAAGACAAACGATCTTGTAGGGACAAGAAGATAATTCCAAGATAAACATACAACAAACAACGAAGAGCTACGACTACTATATAAAAGCATATCCAAAAGAAATCAGAAGAGATGTGCGTAAATATAGATCGAAGGAAATAACCAGGGTGATAAAACAAAACAGCAGCCTAAAAGTGTTATGACGAATGACTTTTCTAGAAAGGAATAATATCTGCAAACTTACCAACAAAAATGGGAAAAAACGAGCAAATGAGAAAAATTCTTAAGATTGGGGGGGGGGACTTCTATACGGACTTGTATAAGATATGAGAAACACATCTGAAGATGACCTAGATATTACCATAGAAGAACTAAATCATCACTTGCCAAAATATCGAATAATAAAGCACCGGTTGAAATTGAAAGAGCCGCAAAAGCCTTCATCGGAAGGCGAGATACTACAAGTGACAATATGAACACTATTTAAGGCGTGCATCTAAAGCGGGATAACCCCTTCAGTTTGGAATACCGCCATTATTCAAATTTTGCACAAAAAGGGTAGTATCTTAGACAAGACAAATAACCGTTTTATCAGCATCTCTTTCCATTTGTACAAGCTGTTTAGGAAAATCTTAATTAAGTGATTAACACCAAAATCGACTTTTACCAATACCCACAAACAGTTTTTCGTGTCGGCCATCGTACAAATACAATAAGCCGTTATTTCTCATCTTCATCGACTATAAAAAGGCATTCGACCAAAACAAAATGCTGAAAGCAATGGCTAAATGTAGAGGCGACCACCGATACTCTACAGTAAACCATTAATGTAAATGCAACAGCAACGTCATGGCTACACGAAGTCACCAACAAATTCCGCGCAGAGAGGGACAAGGCCATCTCCCCAAAATTGTTCACAACGCTGCTAGAACACAAGAAAATAGATTGGTATAAACATAGATGAAGAAAGACTTAACCACCTTAGATTGTCGATGAAATCGTCATAATAGCAGACAGTGTTGTAGAAGCTAGAGCAATGTTAGAGATGCTTCATGCAGCATCACAAAAAGTCGGACTCAGAATTAAATTTTTTAAAACTCAATTCATAACAAACCTAGTAATTAAGGAGGAAACCTCGATAGAAAACATTAGTTTTCCTACAGAACAGGTGTTTTCCTACGAGTATCTAGGCCATAAAATTAGGCTAATATGTGATAATCAAACATGCGAAATACAACGCAGAATAGGATTTACATGGGCGGCTTTTTCAAGTTAAAAAACGTGTCGAAGAGCGATATCCCCATTTGCCTCAAGCGAGAAGTATTTAATCAATGGGGACATATGCGTCGAGTCATTAAGACTAACAAAAACGTTTGTCAACAAAATACGTGTTGCATAGGGTGAAATTGCTAATTACTAGACGTATCAACAAGGAACACAATTCTAAACACTGTCATTAGAGGAAGATCAAAAGTGCAAGATGTGGTCGAAAGGATAACTATTCTAATATAAAATTGAGCAGGATATGTTATGAGAATGAAGGACTTTAAATGAACTAAAAAAATACTAGAGTGAAGGCCAAGACAAAAGCCTAGCAAAGTAGAGGAAGACCATCAACGGGATGGTCAGACGACGTCAAGCGTCAACTGGGTGAAACTGACGCAATATAAAGGCAACTGGAGGAAGAATAGGAAGGTCTACATCCAGCGGTGGACATTTAAGGCTGGATAATGATGATGATGATAGTGGTTTTTCTCGAACTGCGCACTTTTTGCTTCGTAGTATCTAACGACAATGTTTCTGTACTTCTTACATCACTTACTTCATACATTTTTACTATTATTATCTTTATTTTTATAATAATGCTATCTAATCTTTATAGTGAATATAAACTATTTGCGTTCACGTGCTTGATGTCGAACAGACTTTTTTGACCATGGCATCATTCAAAACCGTTTGTACATCTTAGTTTTTAGATTTCTTTTATTATCTTGGTCCCTTTAGTACTTAAAAATTGATTTCTTTACTGTTAAGTGTTAATCTAATAAATTATTTCTATAATTCCTTCCATTCTTTACTCTATTTCTTCTTGTTTATATGCTTCATGTGTTGTTTTATTTAAACGCTATCTACCTTTTGCTCTTTCGCTACACAATCAGTTTATTATTTAGATAGATATACCTACAACAAAAATTGCATTTTAACATTGATTTAGTGCTCCTATCTGAAGAGTTTTTAGAAGGCATGTTAAAAATATGTAAATCAACATATTTTAAATAATAATAACCAATTTTGTATAGTTTAAACGCCTTATGGTGTTAAATAAACCACAAGCTACATTATCTAATTTTTATGCAAATTTTAGTTCTAGAAATTGCTAATAATGAGTACGGAGAAGAAGCAGCAAAAACATTATTGGAAAAATACAAACACACATGCAATTATGAAGATGATTTCCAAAAACGTAAACAATTGTAGAAAATGACAAACAAAGTAATTATTAATCTGTATTTTTAGATGAGAGAATAAAATTGATTCAAGACAATAATGATTTTGTTACGAGTTCACCTTCAAACTATTGTCAATTAAAAACGCTTTTACATCGAGAATATATTAAAGCGAAACGAAATCCGGTAAGAATTTCCTAATTCTTACAATTTTTTTCTAAATTTTATTTTTTACTTTATTATTAATTCAAATTTACAATTCTTATTAATTCTTTCAATTTTAATTTTTTTTAATTTGAGTTTTAATTTTTTTTTAATTTCATAATAAGACCCTGACGTATCTTCGTTTGATTACAAGTGTGACGAATAGTTTGGTTCTAAGCGCGATTTTTTGGAAAGTTGGATCGGATGGAAGCAAAGTGTGGTTTAATTATAATGCAATCCTTGGATTCGTTTTGCATCTAATGATGCCATCTCTTATGCTTACAATTCTTACATGTAGGTATTTATCACTGAATTCTAGGTATTTTATATAAAGTGGTGAGATTTACCTTGAAATAGTCCAGGACTACAAACTTTTATACAATCATTGTAAAAATTGTAATTTGTCTTGACTACTTAAACCATATATTCAAAAATAATAATGAAAACTATTAAATTAATATTTAAGAAAAATAAATTGTACAAGAGTCGTTTAATAACGACAAAAATTCTACTTAAAATAGGTTAGGTGTTTTCTCTACTTGAGTTAGACTAGGTTATGTTTATGTATGCATTTTTTTCTATGAAGTGGAGACCAAAGCAACAACATAGAAGCCTTAAAAATGTGGTGTATTGTAGGTTATTTGGGCAGGGTTTCCTTAAGAAGAATGCATAAACAACGGAATTTTTTAATAACTATTAAACGACGCAAACTTAAATACGTGGTTGTGAACGTCATAACTCTTGAGGAGGGTTATACTTTATATATATATGTATTAGGGTAACACAACTTAAACCTAACCTAACCTAAACGTCATAAGAGGCAGAAAATTAATTGCTGCAGCTGATCATGCAAAAAATATTTCAATGTTGGTAGATCATATATGTCTTGGCTACAAAATCAGTGATTCCAGGCATATCTTTTCAATTGTTAAGAGCAGTGGTTTTTAAACATTTTTTAAAGCAATCCCTTTTAAAATTAGAAAATATTTCCGACCCTTTTATTGGTATAATTAAAAAAAAATTATTTGCATTTATTTTGCTTTTTACCACTTAAAATATAAATTTTTACATCTCAACAGCTAAAATTAAAAGCACAAAAATATTTTAAATTTAATTTTATATTAAGTTTCGTCAGGTGCAAAGTTCTTTGCTATATATGGCTTCCATTTTTTGATCTAATACTGCATAAAAAACATTATACGCAGCCATAATTTAATAAAAAAAGAACTTTTTTGGTTTTTAAGATTTTGAAAATTGATTGAGTGTTCATTTAATAGGGTGATTTTAGCCACTATAAGGTTTCTAACATGGAGGTCAATGAGATTTTATATATGTATTGCCTTATTAAGCGCCGTTGGGATTATTATTCTTAAGCCGGCGCCAGACGATGCGTCCAACACCTTCCAACGTTGGAAGCATGATGGTTGGACGCATCGTGTGGCCGGTGCCGGAACGAGGTGTGTCCAATGCACCAATGTCATGTGTCCAACGTTGGCCCCAAGCCATGTTCGGGCTGTTGTCGGTCTTTTGACGCGAGTCAAAGAGATATTTGCACCCCCACTACAATACTTGGTCTACATTTCATTAAACGCATTATATACGGTAAAACAGTGGTTTCCAAACTTTTTCTATTAGCGCCCCCTTTCTTTCGTAAAAGGTTGTCGCGCCCCCACTTCAATTTTTATAACAGCATAACTTTAAAAATCGTAAATAATTTATTTAATAGAATACAAAAATAAGTACTACAAACAAATATTGTTATTATATAAGGTAATT
>JARJDX010046855.1:0-21895 GCA_030264735.1 Gymnusa sp. GC000175 | reverse complement strand
TGTTTTCATCCGGTCGGGTAAAATATTTCGGGTCCAGCGACCGCGGTTTCTCTCTCACTCGCCGCGCGCCATGATCTTGTTACATTTTTTTTATATAATTTGTTTTCGAACTTACCTAGAGTCTGGTGAAAAATTTTATCGAAGTTTACTTCATTCTTTTTCTCCAAATATTTGTGCATCACGCTCCGCACACTGAAACAAAAACAAAACGAATTAAACAAAAAATAATGCAGAAGAAAATTGCGACATCCACTTTGTGCTAAATTACTGTTAACTGGCGTTGATGGACACCTGAAACCCTAACCTAACCATCCACTAAGTTTTATACAAATTTTTTCAACCGTTAAGTCGGGATTGAGTAACTAACATCCAAACTTTCGCATTTATAATGTCACGGGCGGACTACGATAAATATTTTTTTGTACCCTTCAATCATTGTGAAAGGACGAAAATTTGCTTAAAGTACGACAAATAACCGTTATTTTGTAAATAAGTGACCCAAAATTAGGGTGTCAAAGTGTGTTTTTAGTTGATTTTTAAAAACTCAACTTTTTGGTTTTTTCAAAAACCATTTTTCACCCCCTAAAATGACTTAAAGTGAAAGTAAGAATTTTTTCGGTTTTTCATCGAGGCGTAGACCGAAGGATACTAAAATGCTCATATCTTCCTTAATTCTTAAGCAAATTTAACTCCGAAGAGTTCATTTTGTAGCAAAAAATATCTGTTTTAACGCCACGAAAACGAATTTAAAATTCGTTCAAAAGATTTCGAGATATTTAAAAAAAACAAAAAAGTTGGTTACTATTTTGGACAAAAGTTTGAAAAATCAATAGAAAAACGCACAAAATCCGACAAATAACAATTTTTTTCGTAATAAGCGACCCCAAATTAGGGTGTAAATGCGTGTTTAAGGTTGATTTCTAAAAATTCAAAAATTTTAACTTTTTCATAGAACAAAATTTTCATTTTTCTAAGCCTCATACCTTCTTTGCTTTTCAATCAAACGAATTGAACAAATAAGGATTTTGTAGTAAAATGTGTTAGCTTTAACGTGCTTAAATCGGATTTTAAATATCTTTGTTACTTTTCGAGATATCGCGAAAAAAGTGACGAAAAATGACAAAATTCGCACGTACAGCTACCTTCTTTAAATTATAATTTTGAAAATGGGAAAAATAAAAATGTTCTCAAATCGAAAAACACACTTCATTTCCGTAATCAGCACCCTCATCTTGTGGGGAAAACGTTATATTAAGCGATTTTTAATTTTCATCATTTTTCAACCCCCAAATTGACCAAAACTCCAAGAATTTTTTTTTTTCGGTATTTCGTTAAAACGAAAAATAAAGCAAAGTAAATTGCCTGTAACTCCCTTAATTCTCAAGCTAATGAACCCCCGAGGAGCTCATTTTGTAGCCAAGAAAATCTATTTTAATGATAACAAATAGAATTTAAAATTGGTTTAAAAGTTTTCGAGATATTTTGAAAAAACGCGACTTCTCCGCTTACTTTCGTGTTGTGCGTTTTGTCTACCATTACACGAAATCAAGGTTTAACGTTTAATTGCAATAATTTTTTGCTTTTCAGATACATAAACCCCTCTGAAAACATAACAGTGGCAATCATGGCGTTGGGTGAAGGATGGCACAACTACCACCACACATTCCCCTGGGATTACAAAACCTCGGAATTGGGAAAATACAGCACGAATTTCACAGCGGCGTTCATCGACGTGATGGCGAAAATCGGCTGGGCGTACGATTTGAAAAGCGTTTCAATGGACATGATCAAGAAGCGAGTTTTGAGGACCGGGGACGGAACCCACGAAGTGTGGGGTTGGGGCGATAAAGATCAACCAAAGGAAGAAATTGAAGAGGCCATCATCACACACAGGAAAGAAATGTAATTTTTTTTTGTAATAGGGTATTTGTTATGTAAATAAATAGGCTTAAGAGTGAAAACTAAGGACAATTCAACTAATTCAATCCAGAGACTGATATATATATTTTAATATGGTTGTTACTATTATTAATACTCTTGCAGTTTGGAAATGTAGTTGAAGTGCATAAATGCTGGTGTTTATTTTAGTTTTACAGTTTACATTTTTTGGAATGGACGCGATTGAATGGCTTAATCATATCAAAATTTTATATTTCTTTTGTTTTTGTTTGTATATATATTTAATATATAATAATTTTTTGATTTTTTTCTGATTGTAAATAAGGCTGATTGATATGTCTGTCCCTTTATTATAAAAAATGGTGGGTAATTACCATTTCAAATAACGAGAGTTGGTACTTATATTATACACTTTTTATAATACTTTTTTTTATATAAATATATTTATTGAGCGTTCGCAGGGATTAAAGGGATTTAACATTGTATTTTCGGTGGATGTGCTGGCTGCATCTCACTTCTGGATGGATTCTATATTGATAAATGTTAACTGTTAAACTATTTTTTTTTCGCATCTACAGCTTGCCCAGTTCAGCATGGCATCTGACTCGTGGATGTGTATAAATTTATCCCACGTTACAGTTGGGATAATTGCGTCGCTCCCTCTCTCTTCTAAACTTGTCAGTTTCCTGTGCATTTCACATGCCACCGTGAATTTGGCAAACTGTACTAGATTTATATTGTTAGTTATTATTAAATGGTCACTGTGCGCAATTTTAATAACTACCGAACCACACGACACAAATTTGCAACTAATTTTCTATAGCGAACATTTATTTACTTATAGAAGGGGTCCGGTCGCCGGTCTTTATTTTAATAATTTGACTAACAATTCATAAAACCGCCCCGTTTTTCTTTACTTACTAATTTTCTTCTTTCTAAAACTAATTAACAATACGTTCAGGTTTAATTTTAAATTTGATATATTTTTTGGTGATACCTAGAGTAATAGTATAATATATTTAAGTATAATATTTATTTTATTACATGCACTTATTTTTGTAACTACTGTTGGACTCTTCTAGAAAAAAAACGATTGAATGTATATTTTGTATTGTCTTATACTGAATTTAGTTTTGGATAAATAGAGAATGATATTAATATGTTAAAAATAATTATTTATACGTTTTTTATTTCTTTTAAAGTATTTCTCCAATTTATAAAATAATTAGCCACAACTGTCACGCAACTGAGCGGTGTTTGCGGCGAAAGATTCACCCTACTGGTGGTGCATAGCTGAACTAACGCAGTACATTATTCTTATATGGAAACTTATTGAAAAAAGTTTTTAAAATCTTATTACAAGTTCTTAAAATGTCAAAAAAGCAACCAATAATTATTGTACTATGCCACAGTGCAAGTGTTTGTTTAAAAAAAACAAATCTGATGAAATACACGCAAGTAGAACGCAAATAAACAGTCACACTCAGTCAAACGCCAATGATTGTAATATTCAAACGTGTGATTGATTTTAATAATTACCAAGGTTGAAATACCAAATGTCATTTGGGTTGCCTACCCATAAAGCACGTGGTTATTACCGTTTTGTGATGACTCGTTACCTCACTCCCCAACTTGTACTTCATACTTCAAACAAAACTATAAATTTGTTTCACTTCAAAATTTTGAAAATAGTCCCGAAACATAACAAGTTATCATAAAAAACACATGTTAAAAAATAAAATTATTTTGTTATACAAAAATGTTTTACAAGTTTTGTATAAAAATATAAAAAAAAAACCTAAAAACAATCTAATTTTTTACATCATAACATTTAGAGGTTTAAGGAAGAGTTGTTGGTCGACGCAGACGTGTTCGATTTCAGCCAAACATTCTTCAATTGGCCGTTTACTTTTGACGGATTGGTAGGTTATTTCTTTAATGGTATCACTGTCGACGGTTTTTAAATCCGTGGCGCAACCGATTGCGGCGCAAGCTCTGATAAATTTGCTTGTACAATCGGTGCCGTATTTTCCAAATTCTCCAGTTAGGTAATCCCACGGTGCCAAATAATGGTATTGAATCCAGAAGTTTTTGTTCACGAAAAATACCATGTTGGTATCACAAGGATACCTTAAAATAAACAATAAAAGTATTAATGCATTTTTTTTTTTAAATCTAACAGTACATGACGTATATATCCGTCATGGCAAAAGTTGATTGGTTGTATAAATAAAAATACAGTCGAACTTCCATAACTCGAACTTCTTTAAGTAAAATTTTTGCATTTTTTCGTAATTTTTTGCATCAAGGTCGCATTTTGTAGTTATTTCTGTAACTCGAAATTTCTATATCTCAAATTTTTTTAGTGAACTATGATGATTCGACATAGGGAAGTTCGACTGTATATAAATAAAGTATAAATCACGTAATGGGTCCATTTTTTTCCATAATGCCCATGACGTATATAATCGCTCACAGCAAAAGTAAAGTATCAAATTGGCTCGTTCTGTTAAAAACTTCAATGCACCTGATGCTTTTTCGCAAATAAAATTTACAAATAAAGGCAAAACTCCATACCAAAGTTTAAAAGACGACCATTTCAAAAACAGTTTTATACATACAAAATTATACAAACCTCTCGCCTGGTTTCAAACTCCAAATTAATGAAGCGCTGTGCACCAACCAAGCCATATTTAAAACAATATACCACCTCAACCACCCAAGAATTACACAGGACGAAATTAAATTTTCGCCCCAATATTCAGCGGGGGCGTTCATGGGCAACAGAGCGAATACCACGATCCAGAGCAACCAATAATATCTAAAAGAAAATCTTTAGTTGTAACAAATTTTTGCGACTACCTTTTTGGACATGTGATGAGGTCGTTGGAGAAGGAAAATTCAAGAGTGGAGATGACGAACGGGGAAGGGAAATCAAGGAAGATCTAAAGCGCACTTGTCCGACGACATAATAAAGGTTAGGAAAAACTGGGGGAGGCCTACATTTAATATTGGATAGGAAAGAGCTGAAGTTCATGATGATGATGATGAATTTTGTGTTAAAAGTTTTCACATGCAAGCCCCGCTTTGCGTAAATTCGCTTTACGTATTTTCGCATCTTGACTGAATTAACGCCCATACACGCCGCTTTACGTATTTTCACATCTTGACTGAATTAACGCCCATCCACGCCGCTGTGCGTAAATTCGCTTTACGTATTTTCGCATCTTGACTGAATTAAAGCCCATCCACGCCGCTTTGCGTAAATTCGATTTACGTATTTTCACATCTTGACTGAATTAACGCCCATCCACGTCGCTTTGCGTAAATTCGCATCTTGACTGTATTAACGCCAATTTAATTTCAAATTAGAGCCGGTAGAAGAAATCATGCGGTATTTTTTGTAAAACGTCGCACATAGCGTTTTTTAGATACCTTTCACGATTTTTAAATCTTAGTATGGTAATATTAATGTAAATTTAGCTCGAATTGATGTAAAGAGGAATGTATACTTCATTTGCCTTCAATACAGAGCGAACGTGAACACCTCGATTATTCGTTTGGTAGTGAGCGTTCTTAGCCGTATTCAATTTAATTAATGACCATTCTAAGCACTTTAAAAACGAGTATTTGTAAAATATCGACCAATAACTACCCACTCTTTGCATTAACGCTTTTGACGTGCATTTGCTTACGCGCGTTCCGTTTTTAAAATGAATGTAGAATATGTGTTATATGCATAATAGCATATTAACGGATTCAATTTAATTTGTGACCATTCGAAGCACTTTATATACGAGTAAAAACATCAACAAACAATTTGCTTTATCACTCTTGACGTGCATTTGTGTACGCGCGTTTGAAAATGAATGAAGAATACGTGTTAAATGAATTAGAACGTATTTACGAGCCAAATTATTATTTTTATCTTACTTTTTTTGAAACATAACCACTTTGTCCTCTTCTAAGTCGGACATGTCAATTGCTGCTTCTACTTGATCTTGATACTCGTGTGGTTTTTGGATGAATTGGACGAAATGTGAATAACAGAAGCCTTTATTGGTGTTGTAGGGATCGAAATTTGTGCCGTTATATTTGTGATGGATTCTGTGTTGTAAGACCCAATTATATATTGAACCCTAAAATGTTTACTGAAATAAATGCAAAAAAAAAACTGCCAAGGGTAGACTCAGGTTTGATTAAATTTATTTTAATCCTCTGTGAACGCCATTACTTATAAATTATTTTATTGAAATAATTAAGACAAAGATGTTTTGTTTATAATTATATTCCGATTTATCAAACGTTTTGCGATTTCAAACCGTGGAGCAATCTGTCAATCATCATCAAAATGTTTGCGCAACTTCCTAACGCCATGTTTTGCGCAAAATAGACCTTTAGGAGGTACATACACGCTCAGTTTATCTGTCAATTTATCATGCATGACGTCATGTCAAAATGAAAGTCATTGAAAGTCCAAAAATGATCAAAATTGTTAATACGTTCAAATTGATTTTTTGTATAAAACAAATTCCAGCGACTTTACCAAACATTGAACAATTTTACAACATCAGTATGTTATTAACCAATAAATTTTCCATATGTGGAGAAAATATGGATAAAATTTTCACGCTGAGATCTTAACAGGTATTGAAAGTTCAAGAATTATCATCAAAATGTTTGCGCAACTTCCTGACGCCCTGTTTTGCGCAAAAGGACCTTTAAGAGGTACATACACGCTCAGTTTATCTGGTAATTTATCATGCATGACGTCATGTCAAATTGAAACTCATTGAGAGTCCACAAATGATCAAAATTGTTAATACCTTCAAATTGATTTTTTATATATAACAAATTCCAGCGACTTTACCAAGCATTGAAAAATTTTGCAACATTAGTATGTTATTAACCAATAAATTTTCTATATGTGGAGAAAATATGGATAAAATTTTCACGCTGAGATCTTGATAACAGGTATTGAAAGTTCAAGAATTATCATCAAAATGTATGCGCAACTTCCTGACGCCCTGTTTTGCGCAAAATGGACCTTAAAGGGGTACATACACGCTCAGTTTATCTGTCAATTTATCATGCATGACGTCATGTCTAAATGAAAGTCATTGAAAGTCCAAAAATGATCCAAATTGTTAATATCTTCAAATTGATTTTTTGTAAAAAAAAATTTTTAATACGTTTAAATTGATTTTTTGTATAAAACAAATTCCAGCGACTTTACCAAACTTTGAACAATTTTGCAACATCAGTATGTCATTAACCAATAAATTTTCTATAAGTGGAGAAAATATGGACAAAATTTTCACGCTGAGATTTTTATAGCAGGCGATAAAAGTTCAAGAATCATAAAAGTTGGTGAATTTTTGTATAAAACATTGAAAATTTACTTTAGTTTGTTATTTTAATCGCGAAATTATTCGAAATCGTAATTAATTTTACCTGTCCAACTAAAGTTTGACAAATCATAAGAAATATTCTCAAATTTGTGGTGGCTTTATAAGATTTATGAGCCCACAATCTGTGTGAACCAGCCGTGACTCCCAAAACGCCCAAAAGCACCAAAAATAAACCTAAAAAAAAACATATTGTAACACCAATTTTCAAAAAATTTAAATATTTACTTACAAAACAGCACAGTTCTAATATATAACGTGGGTAACAAATAAATTCCCAAAATGGTAAGTATATTTAAATGTAATAAAACAATAACTTTGAACCAATCAAATTCCCTCTTCAGTTTCTCCGGAACGTTCGTTTTGTCTTCTTGCGACATTTTCGTGCCGAAAAAAAAATTTTTTACATGCACAACGCTGGCACTGGTGTAAAGAGTTTTGTTATAACTAAACGCATTTATTTAATACCTCAAAGGTAATTTAAATACAATACCAGAAAAGAATATTTTAATTAATTTGCTTCGTCATGGCATATTTTCTTTATTCGACTAACGCGTTTGGCTATTGTGTTGTAAATTTGCACAATAATCATGTTGACAATAAAATGCAGTTAATGCTTTCTCTATAATCGTGCAGCGTGGATGAAAATTTGAAAAAATCTTTGCCACTTTTACTTGTTTGTTAGTACTTGTTGCATCTTAAAATTTATGTTTGAAGAATGTGAAAGATGTATTTTGTGATTGCAAGCGAATTTTTCTTATTTTGTTGTTCGAGAGCGCGTGCGCGGTTTTAGAGTTCAAAGGTGCTTAAGTCACATCCTCAAGTGCAGACTTAACAATGTTTTATAATTAAAAGTACATTTAAAACACAAATATTTAAATGGATATTAATTTTAATTATTTAAATGACTCAGTAACTTGGACTGCAAAATTTTTGCATTCTGAAAATTTTAAAATTTTCTAAACAACAGTTTTTGTACCATTATTAGTTGCTAGTTATTTTAGGGGTTTCTTGAAGATTTATTTATTATTTGGAAAGATTTCGATGCGTGTTAAAGGTTGAAAATCTCTGTCCTAGTGGGTAGGAAAAAAACAAAATATAAAAAATATAGAACTAAACAACAAAAAAAAAAAGATAATTCAAAGGGGTCACCTGTGATTGCAGTAATGCGCAATCCTACATCCCAAAAAACAAAAAAAAAGCTATTAAAAAGGAAAATGTCTTACAATTAATTATAATTTTCATGTTTTTTTTTAATTTAAGATTAAGACTAGATTACGATTTATTAAACAAACAAACAAACAAAATCAAAAATTTTTCCCCTCCATTTTTTTCAGTTCCATTAAATCTTCTTCTTGGATATCTTCATCACCATAACCCCAGACATGAGTTCCGTCCCCTGATTTTTTAGCCCTTCTCGAAATCATTTGTGTTGAAGCACTTTTAAGATCGTAAGCCCAACCTAGTCGTGCAAAAAAATTTATAAAGTGCGTTGAAGGGTTGTAGGCGTTTCCTAGTTCTCCTGTTTTGTAATCCCAAGGAAAAACGTGATGGTAATTGTGCCAACCTTCACCCAACGCACCAATTGATACTGCAATATTTTCCACAGGACTTATGTGTCTGTAACAAAATTTTAAAAACAATACGCAAAAAAAAAGTATACTACATCTTTAATTAGGCTAAAAAGTATGACAAGAACAAGAAATAAGAGAAAAATCACAAGAAGATTGACAAAGGAAGAAAGGGAAGGACAAGGAGAAAAAATTAGAAAGAATGATGCAAAGAAAGACGCAAAAAAAGAAGCAAATTACAATAAAAAGAACGATGGATAAATAATCAATAACGACATAATAGTAGAACGTTATTGTATGATAGAAGAACGACAGAGAAACAGTCGGAGAAGAGTTACGGGTATGATAAAGCAACAATAGAGAAACGAAAACAAAGAAGCATAAAATAAAAAGAGGAAAAAGAACATCAAAGACAAGAAGAGTAAGAGGGGACCGATATAGAAAGAACAGATAAAGATGAAGAAGTACTAAAAAAATGGTAAGAACAGCCAGAAGAACTTATAAGAAAATTACTGAAAAACCATCATATCTAATAAGGAGAGTGTAAAGATTAAGAAAAAAAAGAAGAAGAGGAAAAGAAGAACGAAACAAAAAAGGTAGAAGAGTAAGAAGTAAAAGAAGAATAGATAAAGAAGAAGCACAGAGAAAAAGGGGTTCACAAATAATTAAAAAACTTACCTATCATATGGTTTTTGTCCCCACATATGTGCCACACTGTTAACAAAAAATGCCATGTTAAGTGTAACACAAAATCTAAAATTAAAATTAACCCAAAAAGAGATCCAAAGTGATTCGTTCCAGTAATATACTGGAATGTAGACTGGCATTCCAATCGCCAAAATGGCAAAAAGTAAAGGATACAACCTGAAAATCAATTTTTTGTTATTATATTTTTGCTGTCCGTTCATGACGATAACCTTTTTTGCCAAACGACGATGCAATCAGCGTCCAAATCACTCATATCAATTATCTTTCGTTTTTCTACAACGTTAGGATGAGGCGTCAGGACTAACCAACCTACGTGGGAGAAAAAAAATCCTCGTTTTGCGTTATGAGGATCTGATTCTGTTTCGCTGAATTTGTGATGGATTCTGTGATCTAATGCCCATGTATAAGCATCTCTCTAAAAATTTTTAATTATATTTTCATATTCGTTAAAATTGAATCATTTTTTTTTTCAAAAATATAATTGTTTATAAAAATTAATTAAAAATCAGTACTTGGTACTAAAATGTTATTGCTTTGCGTTCGCCACACCAATCCTTGTTTCTAGATTTGATATTTAACCTATGAGCTAAGGAAGAAGAGGAGGAAGGAAACATAAAGAGAAAATGTAGAAATGTTAAGAAGAATAAAGATGTGGGTAAAACGGGATCAACAAGAATACAAAATGAAATCAAGAAGACTTTTTATTCAGTTGTTATTCTTTTGGTAGTACTTTGTAATGACAAGAAGACAACAAGGAATAGCAAGTAAAACAAGAAAAAGAGGTAAAAAAGAAGGGTAAAAGGGAACAAAAAGGAGACACAGTAAGCAACAAAAAACGCACAGGAAGAAAATAGGAAGGGAATAGTAAAAAACAAGCAGAGAACATTAAGAAAACAACAACAAAAAAGGAACGAGAATGGAGTAAGAAAACAAGAAAAAAAGACATTACATGACGTATAATTTAATTCTCTTTAAGAAGAATTTCGTTTTATGACATTAGACAAAAATTTAAAAAAGTTATTCAAGTCCAAATAAAAAATTGCACTTTTTGTAAAAACGTTGTGTAAAAAAACTTTCATTTTGCGGTGCTGTAATTTTATTACTTGTTTATAAAAATCCAATTTTCTGACATCACATGACGTAAAATTTAATCCTCTTTCAAGATAATTTCGTTTCATGACAATTGACAAAAATTCAAAAAAGTTGTAAAAGTCTAAATAAAAAATTTCACTTTTTCTATAAACATTGTACAAAAAATCTTTTACTTTGCGGCGCTATAATTTTATTCTTTGCTTATAAAAATCCAATTTACTAACATTACATGACGAAAAATTTAATTCTCTTTAAGAATAATTTCGTTTCATGATATTACATAAAAATTCAAAAAAGTTGTTCAAGTCCAAATAAAAAAATGCACTTTTTGTAAAAACGTTGTGTAAAAAACTTTCATTTTGCGGTGCTGTAATTTTATCATTTGTTAATAAAAATCCAATTTTCTGACATTACATGACGTAAAATTTAATACCCTTTAAGGATAATTTTGTTTTACGACAATTGACAAAAATTCAAAAAAGTTATAAAAGTCCAAATAAAAAATTTCACTTTTTCTAAAAACGTTGTACAAAAAATCTTTCACTTTGCGGTACTGTAATTTTATCCTTTACTTATAAAAATCCAATTTTCTGATATTACATGACGTAGAATTTAATTCTCTTTAAGAATATTTTCGTTTCATGACATTAGACAAAAATTCAAAAAGTTTTTCAAGTCCAAACAAAAAATTGCACTTTTTGTAAAAACGTTGTGTCAAAAACTTTCATTTTGCGGTGCTGTATTTTTATCATTTGTTTATAAAAATCCAATTTTCTGACATAACATGACGTAAAATTTAATCCTTTTTCAAGATAATTTCGTTTCATGACAATTGACAAAAATTTAAAAAAGTTATAAAAGTCCAAATAAAAAATTTTACTTTTATTTACCAAAAACGTTGTACAAAAAATCTTTTAATTTGCGGCGCTGTAATTTTATCATTTATGTATAAGAATACAATTTTTTGAAATTATATGACGTAGAATTTAATACTCTTTAAGAATAATTTCGTTTCATGACAATGGACAAAAATTCAAAAAAGTTGTTCAAGTCCAAATAAAAAATTTCACTTTTTCTAAAAACGTTATACAAAAAATTTTGCGAAACTGCAATTTTATCCTTTGCTTATAAAAATCCATAAACATGATAGTTTTTGAAATATTTAAACTACTACCTCGAACAAAATATATTCAATTCATTCTGGGATCATTTTAATTTTTTTACACCGTCCGAAGTTGATTTATACGTCTCAAAAGCAATTTTTATTATATGAAATTATTTTTATCGTTTAAAAAGCATAATTAAATGGCAATGAGTGCGAAAGAGTGAGTCATATGGAAAACGATATGTGCGAGAGAGAGTAGAAGATATAGCTATTTGTTATTTCCAAGGGATTTTAAACGTACCGCAAATTTTTTACCTTTTTTTTATAGGACAAAATATGGACGTTAGAAAAAAAAAAGAAAAATAGAATAAAAAGGCATTAAAAAGCATTCACAAGGAAACAGAAGGCTAACTAGAGCAGTGGTGCGCAAAATATTTTTATTTGCGACACCCATCGTATATATACGTCTTTAGACTGCAAAGGGTTAATCATTATCATGTTAATTATTTTGAAAAAAATCACAACTTTACACCTAACTGACTTTCGACCTAGTACTGTGCTTTCGCCATTAAAGTATTAAATCAATGTATTAAAAAAAATTACTCATAAATCTCCATTTTAATTAAATTTCACCCAGTAGACGTTTTTTTTTATTCGTGAACGTATTTATATCATATAATATGTCATATAAAGTTCTTTGAATTTGGCGACCCTGAAAATTTTTCTCGCGAACCAAGGTTTGCTGAACTAGAGCACAATACTAAGAAAATAAAATAACAAAAGAAGAACAATAAAATAAACAAAAAATTAAAAAAAAATTAACTTAAAAGGTTAACAAATAAATTTTTATAAATGATCACTCTAATAATTTTATATGAGATCCGGACAGAATTCCGACATGGACAAAAGGCCGACAAACAAAATGCTGAAACTGACACAATGCCGACACATACACAACGCCGATATGTACAAGTAGCCGACATTGACAAAGTGCCAACAAAAAAAAATTATCGAATTGCTCCAGATAATTTAAATTGATTGGCAGTCTTTTGTTTGTCTGCCTTTAGCATGTGTCGACCTTTTATCTTTTTCGGTTTTTTGTCTGCTCACTTCTTGTCTCTGTCGGCTATTTGTCTGTCAGCCTTTTATCATCGGCCTTAAATCTAAATCGGCCCTTAGTTCATGTCGTCCTTTTGCCTCTTTCGGCCTTTTGGGTTTCGGCTTTGTGCCCTAGACCCTTTTTTTTATACATTTAACTCAACGCCTGTTTCTATAAAGCCTAGTTAGTTAACAATTTGATTATATTATCATGTGACATTGCTAATTATAACATCATAACATTGTGGCATGTAAATTTATTCATATCTTTAAGTAACTACGCGTAAAGCGTATTGCTTCGTGGGTCTTGAACGCACAACGAATCGTTCCACACAACCACGATTATAGCTAGCCCCAAACTGTAAATTTAAATTAATACTTTTATAGAAAACGCAAAATCATTAATTTTAAATTACACTTATCACCGTTTATTACAAGTTGTAATAAACGTGATAAACATCCGAATTAATAACCTTTGTGTCCCATACACGCAACAAAATTAATAAAACAGCGGGATATTAGATATCTAAGAATTAATAAATTGCAATTCACATAGGAATAAGTACCTGTAGTGGGAATCAAATAAAAGTTTATTCAAATTTTGCCCTCGCTATAAGCCTCGATAAATTAATATTAACTTGATAGTAGCCATTATAGCTGTAAAATAATGGAATGATTCGTGCCACTGTCGAATATTATTATTATTATATGTTTTATTAAACACGAAAGGATTTTTAATTGTAAATGTGCTTTAATGCAAGTAGGTTTTATTAAATATGGTAGAAGATCATGAATTACCTAACGAAAAAGAAGAGTTGAAATCTGTAACTAACGAATTTTTACGGAGGTACTAAATTAAAAGAAGAAAGAAACCGTCCAAGTACTAATAATGACCCAACAACTAACTTGGTTTGGCAATGTCAACAGGATAGCGGGAACATTTTATAAAAGTACGGATATTGGAAGATCAATAATCAAAAGGAATATTCCGGTAGCCCTGTGAGAAGATAGGAAGCAATAGAAGTGGAAAATTTGAAGACGCGTTTTAATGTCGATCTTAATAAACACCGAGTAAAGGAGGAGGGTTAAAGGGTAAGATTAGCAACCTACCCTTCGCAAAAGAATTTATAGGCATGATTTGTGTCTCAAACAAAAACTTTTGGCAAATTTTTTTACACCCAGCGCCACCTATCGGAATGTTTACGGAGTACAGAGTATAACTGGTTGCCTACCATGACGACCTACAAAACGCTATAATTTTAATGTACCGTTACAAAAACTCGGTTACAGATGAAGAAATGAAGATGATGTTGATGTAGAGACGGTATGAAGAATGGTAAATTAGGATATAATTAACAGCTATTAAAATAGTCATGGGGGCAAGAACTATTAACACAAGTACAAAAATAAATGACAAATTTTGGTTGATGCGAGAAGTTATTTTGGAGAAATAAATTTATAAAAATCAGCCAGAACACACAGCAACGACAAGAAGTATCATTAATATTATTATTATCAGTATTATTGTTATTATAAAATCTACAAAAACTATAAGATCAAACACATAATCGCATCAGTAGTATTTTCTTTTTGCATAAATATGATTCAATCCGTTTAGTTTTTTTTTGTTTGTTTAAAATTATTTAGTAATTTTTTACCTGTCCTGTGATTGTGAATAAAAACATCAATATTAAACGTAAAGGCCATTTGGCCTTATAGGACTTGTGAGACCAAAGTCTGTGAACTCCAGCAGTGATACCAAACCCTGAAGAATATATCGTGGCGATTGCTGCAAAGGAAATTGGCGGTTAAAAACATATTTTATGGATAAAGGTTGCGGAGGCGGAAATCGCGTGATTTAATTAATTTTCAATTATTCATTAAACCATTAATTGATTTTTTTTTTATTAATAATTAAAGACATTTTTAATTTGTTACTGTTGTGACGATTCAAATGCAATTTAATTTTGTGTTGGGTAATAAATGAAAATTCTTGTTTCTAACAAAATTCAATTTTATTGCCCCTGACTTCGATATTGAATGATTTTTTTGGAGTAAATTAAAGCAAAATTCTTTGGCTACAAAACCGTTCATTGATATATTGTATATATCAATCAACCACAAAAAAAAGAAATTTTTTTTTTAAATTTGAAATCATCCCCTAAATAAGTTTTACCACATTTTAGAAATTATTCTTTTTTTCAACAAAATCTACAGCTTGCCAAATTTACCGTGGCAGAGTAGGTAGAGTGGGGAAAATCGCACGCAACATCGCTTTCTCTCTCTGTCTCTCACCCACTCTCTCTCTCTCTCTCTCTCTCTCTTTCTTTCTCTCTCTTACCCTCTCTCTCACTCTATCTCTCTCTTCCTTCTTCTGCGTATTTTACATGCCACGGCGAATTTGGCAAGCTGTAACTTTACTGCATGTTGCTTTTACTATGATAAAAGATGTTTAAATATTTTTTTATAGTAATTTAACGTCAAATTCTCTGTATACAAAAAAAAACCAAATTCTTTGCCTTATTATGTAATCAACACTTAAGTTCTAAATTACCTATAAAATAAAATTTTATTTAACTCACCAAATAACGTTGTGTAAATTTTTGCCGAGATAAAACATAAAAGTAGGCCATAAACACATCCTAAATGTAAAAAAAGTTGCACTATCAAATCAGGCCATCGAATTTGAGGTACAAACTCCTGCTTCACGTCAACTTCTTTAATTTTTTTAACTTCCTCGTCAATTTTATTCAACACACCAGCGCCTGTTTTGAGCACATCTAATTTTTTTCTACTCACAGTCATATTTTTACTAAAATCAATTGAAAATTTTAATTTACACACAAAATAACAAAAATGTAAATATTTCAAAACAAAAGATAAACAAACATAAAAAAAACGCAAGAAGAAAAAAATATTTTCAAAATTTACAAATTTTAACCCGGGGGTAATATCTGCAGAGCGCGCCCTCTATCGGTCAACCGTGCAACATCCGAAATTAGGTTAGAGTTTCTCCAAAACCGGATCTTTTTAACGTTGCTCGGGAACCCTCAATTCTACCCTAATCGTCATCGTTGCAAGATTAGCCGCTTAATAAAATAATACAAACGTATAAATATAACCCGTTACAAGATTTTAAACTTTTGACTGTTAAAGGCGTATATATACGCATTTTTACATATTAATAAAGAGAGCGGATATATACGCACTTCGTACATATTGATAAACACAAGCGAGCGTATATATACGCTTATAATACATGAGAAGGCGCACTTTCGTAATTATTTTTAAAAAAAATCACAACTTGTGTTTCCTAGGATTTTACACTTAACTGACTTTCGACCTAGTTCGGTCCTTTCGCGAGCGTATATATACGCTTTTGATACATATTGATAAATATGAGAAGGCGCACTTTTGTAATTATTTTGAAAAAAATCACAACCTGTGCTTCCTAGGATTTTACCTCAATTGACTTTCGACCTAGCACGGTCCTTTCGCCATTAAACTATTAAATCAATCTAAATTTTCTTACTTTCGGGTGTAAGTCGCGTATTAAACCCGAAAGTAAGAAAATCGACTCAAGTCGCGAAAGCTTAAATTCTATATTAAATCAATGTATTAAAAAATAATTACTCATAAATCTCCATTTCAATTAAATTTTATTTGCTTCAGAATTGTATAACAAATTTTTCTAGAAACCTCATTCGGTTTTCCTAGAAATCTCATTCGATTTTCCTGATCAATCAAAATAAGTATCACGTGCAATGTACGAATGAAAAACTCGAGTAAAGAAAAGTGTCCATTACATATACGTCAGTTTATTATAAAACGAGAGGAGCATCCGTGTCACGCGTTCTGCAAACACGTGTTGTTGGTTCGAACGCGCAACGAGATATAAACGAAACCTTCAATTAGGTCATATTAATCGTTATCGATGATGGTTTATTGAACCAAACAGAAGTATGAACCAATGAATGTTTTAGCTTTCTATACGCCGCGTGAATTATAGCTAATAAAATTGTAGACATAGTTAAAGATCAATTGAAATTAATAATTACCATAAAAGTGATATATGGTCAAAAAAAATTTATTAATAGGTTGCAATTATAAATTTATAAATAGAAAATCGTGAAATTGAATTATAAATTTTGTTGATTTATTTTGGTCAAATTTGGAAGTGTTTTTATTTTTATAAGATTTATTGGCCAAGCGGGCTCTGGAAGTTTGACATTTCCAAAGTCTACTATAAATGTCTAACGTGAGTTTAGGCTAGACACAAGTACCAAGGGAAGCGTTTGACATTTCTAAAGTCTACTTAAAACGTCTAAGCTGAGTTTAGGCTGGACACAAGTAACAAGGGAAGTGTTCGACATTTCCAAATTCTACTAAAAACGTCTAACGCGAGTTTAGGCTAGACACAAGTAGCAAGGGAAGTGTTCGACATTTCCAAATTATACTTAAAACGTCTAACGTGAGTTTAAGCTAGACACAAGTAACAAGGGAAGTTTTCGACATTTCCAAAGTCTATTAAAAACGTCTAACGTGAGTTTAGACTAGACACAAGTAACGAGGGAAGCGCTCGACATTTCCAAAGTCTACTAAAAACGTCTAACGTGAATTTAGGCTGGACACAAGTAGCAAGGGAAGTGTTCGACATTTCCAAAGTCTACTAAAAACGTCTAACGTGAGTTTAAGCTAGACACAAGTAACGAGGGAAGCGCTCGACATTTCCAAAGTAAACTTAAAGACTTAAAACGTCTAACGTAAGTTAAGGGTAGACACAAGTAGCAAGGGAAGTTTGACATTTCCAAAGACTACTAAAAACGTCTAACGTGAGTTTAGGTTGGACAAAAGTGGCAAGTGAGTGTGGTCCCTTTGCTGTTGGACTCGCAAGCAGGAGAATTATCCCGGCTATAGATGTTAGAAAGTAGGGTCCTTGCTACTGAGTAATATTAAAGTATAACAAAGAAGTCATCAGGTGGGTGCGTGGGTGATTCAAGTAGCTCATGTACTTCAAAGTCGCAAGCCTGGGTATCTTCTTTTGTCCTGGCTTGCGGCAGTAATAAACATGATGTTCCTCAGATAGAAAGAGCCTACTCTGGGGCGTCCATGGGTTTCGTCGTATGGCTAGCGATTTGCAAAAAATAAAACTACTCAAGTGCTCAAAGACTTAAAACACATTCCTTGAAATTGTATGGATCAACGACGATAACACATGAAAGAAATAGGACGCGAGTCAGTTAATGGCGAGAGGGAATTAAAAGAACAACATACAACGACTGGGAAGCTTCAAAGACGAATCATTTAACAGAAAATATCGGGAAGCCACAGTTAAACTAGAGCAACCAATAACATAAAATTGACATTTGTGCTATATACAAGACAAAGAAGAGGAGAAAAATACCGGGGAAAATCTTAAAAATACAAGAAGAGCGTCAGGTGTGGCAAATTCTTAGACAAAATAACCGAATATTATATATCGCGGTAAACACAGGAAAAGTACGTTTTAAATAGTGTCAGTTTACGCTCAGGCCACAGATAAGTGGACATCAAAGTTTACGAAGTGACGCTCCAGAGAAACAAAGAAAAGCGAGGGGAGACTATTAACAAGGTGGTTCGGCGATATTAGGTAGCCAAGCGGGGCAAAAACAAAGGACAGAAAAGCATGTAAGAAGACCATGGGTAGGTAGTTGGGGTAAGTATCAGCTAATGAAGAAGGAAGAAATGATGCCAATGAGGCAGTACTAATCGCCGACATGGAAAACGGCTTTCAATGGTTGTTGCAGGTATTTAGGACAAAATGGTTCATAATGAAAATACAAACGCCAAAATGAAAATCATGTTAAATGCTAAAGAACCACGTAGATGCAAAGCTTGTGATGAATACCGTAGTATCCAAAGTCTATAAACGTAATACTACAGGTATCTCAAACTAAAATTATTTACTTGGAAACTGAAAAGATAAAACAGCTGTGAGACACCAAGTTAATACGTCAGTTAACCTTTTGACTGCTAAACACGTATGGATACGTTTTCATGTAATCATTTGTATATACGAAAAGCGTAAGCCGTACCAAATTTGGTAGATTTCACTTTTTATCATAACAATCCTACCGACTGCGCCAATTTTTTACACATGAATTTATTTATTACTTATAATTTTATAAAACAATGAAATTGGATGATGATGTGGGGTGGGGGGTTCTATACAACAGTACATATACCAATTATTAATTCTCCTTTTAAAGAACAACTAATTTCCACTGATAGGGGCGGGTGGGGGGTTCTATACAACAGTACATATACCAATTAATAATTCTATTTTATAAAGTACAACTAATACACACTGATAGGGGTGGGTGGAGAGCCTACGCAATAGTACATATACCAATTATTAATTCTTGTTTTAAACAACAACTAATACACACTGATAGGGGTGGGTGGGGGTTTCTATACAACAGTACATATACCAATTATTAATTCTATTTTATAATGAACAACTAATACACAATGATAGGGGTGGGTGGGGGGTTCTATACAACAGTACATATACTAATTATTAATTTTTGTTTTAAAAAACAAGTAATACACACTGATAGGGGCGGGGGGGGGGTGGTTTCTACACAACAGTACATATACCAATTATTAATTCCCTTTATAAAGAACAACTAATTCACAATGATAGGGGTGGGTGGGGGGTCTATAGAAGACCCCCGTTTTACGTGGAGTTTTACGTGGAGTTATGTGATTTTTCATCTAACCAGAAAACGTTTTAGCCATGAAACCCCAAGCTGGCAAGGTGGTTTGGGAAGTTGTGGCAGTGTTGGACTTGTAAATATTTGTCATGCTGTAAGGCGCGAATTCACGATCTTTTCACTAGGTAGCCGGATGCCTTGACCGCTGAGCTACACTGCCACCTATTTCATTAATTGTCAGCTGATTATAATGACAGTATGTCTCTGCTACTTTTTGGGTAATAAATTTAATAAAACGTTGCGTTTAAAATTTTAAATTTTGAAAAAATGAAAATGAACTTTGTTGTAAATTCAATTCTAAACACTTTTGTACTAATTTATTTCATAAACTTGATAGTTTTTGAAATATTTGTAAAAAACGAAAAACTACCACTTCCGATTGTTTGATATTAGCCAAAAGTTACCACCCAATTTTAGTTTAAAAGCTTTAATATGAATTTTCATGCCAATCATTTACTTCTTAAATCAAAGTAATAATCATAAAAGCATTTGACAGCGTACCCATGAAAAAATATGGAACGAAAGAGGAGTCCCATAGGTCCATAGGAAACTCATAAAAAATATCTTAAAAATGTTTGTAGAAAAATAATAAAAACTGGATTATAAGCAAAATCATAAAGCCAGAAACATTTAAAACTGAAGAAGGATAGCGGCGAGGAGTCATGGGCCCAAGATTGTTCTGGCGATCTTTTACCACGTTTTTCGTACATTTCTCAAGCCCGCATGTTTATAATTTTTATTTTATAAGCTGCGGCCAACTATCTAGTTTAAAAGTTTAAAAATTAATCGTTAAATAAATTTCTTAATAAAAAAATTTACATCTTCTCAAGTCGCGAAAGCTTAAATTTTAAATTCTTAAAATTAGTTTTATACAAAAATAAAAGAAATTCCGATGACAATTAATATTAACTTTGTTTAATTAATGTTTTCATGAACAAATGTTTTGTTTTTTGTTTTTATTTCGTAGAATTTTTTTCCATCGATGAAAATTTCTTTCATTTCATTTACTTAGCCTAGTTTATTGATCACGCTATTTATTCATTACCGAACAATTATGCATTTTTTAAATTGATCCCTAGGCGTATAAGATGGAAGTAAACATTTTTATTAGATATATATTTAATGTATGCACTAATTCGACCGGTAAGTACATAAATGTAAAACATTAAAAATGAATCTAAATAGAAATTTAAATTATTTTAGGTTATTTTATCTGTAGAACGAAAGCTTTCACGATTTAAATTTTCATAATAGTTTCGGTTTAAGTTGCGTAAATTTATTTGTTGTTGCCAGATTCGCTTACCATTGCAAGCACTTTGAGTACTACACTCTCAGATCCACGCGTACATAATCATTGATCATTCGATGAATTGATTTTCGATGATATCAAAATCTTGAAAAACTGTTATCACAACTGGAAGGTTTTTTACTCTTGTTTTTTTCATAAACTTGATAGTTTTTCAAATATTTACAAAAAAGTCGATTTTTTTTGTTGAAAACAGTAAGTCGACATTTTTCGTTGAAACCGCAAATCGATTATTTAAATGCGGAAGTCAAAAATTTTCGTTAAAATCTGAAGTGAAAAATTTTCTGTGGAAACCGGAAGTCGAAAATTTTCGTGATATAAGCCTTTCCGCAACAATTTCTTAGACTTAAAGGACACAACATAATTGTTTACAAAAAAAAATAATATTTTGCGCTTTATATTTTTTGCTCGTCATATTTAAAAAAAAAAACTGCCAGTTATCACAACTGGAAGATTTTGTAGTCTTACGTTTTTTCCATAAACTTGATAGTTTTTCAAATATTTGCAAAAAACCGAAAAAACTACCACTTCCGGTTGGTGGATTTCAGCCAAAACTAGCTGAGCTTCTTGTTCAGGGGACCATAAAAGGCGTATTTCCACTAAAATCTCATTTTTTTTTTGACGATTACAATACTTTATCTATAATAAAGTAAAAAATAGCTGAATATAAGCTACAGGGAAAGCCCGACATGGGTAGGGAAGAAAAAAATTGTTACAGTGAAGACAAAACAGGTTATAACCTAGTATTAAAGTGAAGAAGAAGAAGAAGACATGGTAAACATGGCAGTAGGTCAATTCTTTTAAGTTAGGAAATTATTAAATTTTAATCAAAACTGGCTAAAATTGAGGCTATTTATAGTTTCTCACACAAAAATTATAAAATAATCTCAAAGTTCAATTGTCATAAACAAAACAATTAAAGTTGATATAGGATTTATTAACTCTTGATGCAT
>JARJDX010046811.1:0-16734 GCA_030264735.1 Gymnusa sp. GC000175 | reverse complement strand
TAAGCGCTTTTTAATGTTGATATTTTTATTTGTTAGTATGCTTCTATGTTTAGTATATGACGCTCTTGCTGTTTCCATTCGGCATTTTATTTCTTCGTCTGAGACCCATTTGTCATTGAATCCAAGTATTTAAATTGCGTTACTTGATCGATGTTTTTGTTGTCGATGGTAATTGGTGGGTTTATAATTGTATTTCCCCGTCTGCGGAATTTTTGTTTTGTTGTGGTTTAATGTCAATCCGTATGACATACTGTATTGGTTTGAAGATCTGTTGTATTATCTGCAATTATCGTAGTGTCCTCCGCGAATCTGATGTTATTGATGTACACGCCGTTCAATTTTATCCCTTTATTTGCGTTCGACATTCTCAAAAGATGTGCTCCGATTAGAGGTTGAAAAGTAGCGGTGAACTCCTCGTTGTATGGAAAGGCTGCCTATGCTCCTATGCATCATGCAGTTTGATTATGGCAGTTTGCTTCAATATAGATTTTTAATACATCTAATGTATTTGGTGTCAATATCCATTTGTTTTAGGATGTCTATCAGTTTGTCGTGCTGTACCCTGTCGAAAGCTTTCTCATAGTCCACGAAGCACATGAAAACTTCTTTATTTACGTCTTTGCAGTTTTGGATTAGTAAATTTATACTGATCAGTGCTTCTCTTGTTCCCATTGCCTCTTTGAAACCAAATTGGCTATTTCCCATATTTTGATTACATTTTCTAAATAATCTGTTGTGTAGTACCTTTAAAAATATTTTTAATGTGTGACTCATTAAGCTAATTAGTCTGTAATCGCTGCATTTACGGGCATGGGTGTTTTTGGGAGTGTTATAAAGATGGATTCTAGCCATGTTACCAATTACAAGGGAAAGGTCAAAAACACTTTGGAGCAATTTATTGTGAACAACAAAGAAAAACGAGCCAAATTTTGTAAAATAGTCTTTGAAATGACCCTACAAAGTTTTTTTTTACAAAATAAGAGTAGTAACACAACTTAAATCGGTAAAAGATTGATCGCCAAAATAAATGTATAAACAGCTCAAAGCATGTCTTTAAGAAGCCGCATTTACAGTATTTTAGACATATTTGAATAAGTCTACTAAGATGTTTAGGTTATCATCATCGATAAGTTTGATGACTTCTGCAGGTATTTCGTCTGGTGCATGCGCTTTGTTCGTCTTAGATGCAACGATGGCTTTAGCTGTTTCTGATTTAGTGATAGATGGGCCAGTTAATTCTTTCCGTTTTCTTCATGTGGGGGTGACCTATTGGGATTTGAGAATAAGTTTTTTATATATTCTGTCCAGACTTATTTTTTGTCTTCTGCATTAAATATCACATGGTTTTCGCAGTTAGTTAGAATGTGGGTTCTGTTCACATAGATACCTGCTGTTTGTTTAATCTTTTTATGAACATTAAAATCATCATGTAATTCTTGTAAACTCTCGATCTCTTCGCATTCTTGATCAAGCCATTTCAGTTTGGCTTGTCTTATTTTAGTACTGACTTTGTAGTCTGTTGTAGTTTTTGTTCTTCTTCTTCTTCATTATGTGCCTTTCCTCTATGGATGTTGGAAATCACATTGATTCACTTTAATTTGTTTACTGCTGTTCTAAATAAAGCCGTTGATGTCATTCCGGTCCATATTCTTATATTCCTTAGTCATGGTATTCTGCGGCGACCTGCTGATCTTTTTCCTTTTATTTTTTCTTGCAGGATTGGTTGCAGTAGATGGTATCTTTCATTGCTCATGATATGTCCAAAGTATCCCATTTTTCTATGTATAACGTTTGTTAGGAAATCAAGTTCTTTCGCGATGCACCGTAGTTCGTTTGTCACGTGATGAACCCATGAAATCCTGAGCATGCGACGATAGCACCACATCTTAAAAGCGTTGATGCGTTTGTAGGAAGCTTCGGTGAGGGTCCATGCTTCCGCTCCGTATAATAGGACTGATAGTACATAGCACCTAAGAACCATAAGTCGGGTATTTATGCTGAGCGACATGTTACATAGTATGTCGCTCATCTTGTTAAATGCGCTTCTTGCTTTCTCGATTCTGTATCTTATTCCTCGATAGTGATACCATTCTTTTTTACATCCCAAGTAGTTTTTGGTGTTTTTATTTCGGTGTTTTCTACGTTCGGTCATAAGTTCGTAAATCTCGTCGGTCATCCATTTATGTTTCGATTCGGTGGCAATTTATTATCTATAATTTGTTTTAAGATATTTGCTGTTTTATTCCACTTTAATAGGGAGTCATTTCTAGGGGACTCGATATTATTATTTCTTATTGTGTTTTTGATTTCTGCTTTTTCACTGATGGTTTCCTGGTAGACGTTTAAAAGTGGACCAAGGGTATGCGTATTTGCGTTGCCCCAGGTAATGGGGCTGTGCCTGTGACCATAATGGCTTTCTCCTAAGCGTAAGTTTTCCGCGGATATTGTCGATGACTGTTCAAGATCGGTTTGGGGAAGGTTGTGGTTTATTGGAATTTTTTTATCGTGGAGTATGTTTCTTTAGTGCTCTTATTTTTTAGTTTTTCCAGATCTGGCCGTTTTTGTTTTTCTAGTTTGTGGGCCTTTGCAGTTTTAATCTAATTACTGCTATTAATAGATTGTGGTCTGAAGGTACGTCTGCTCTAGGATATGTGCATGATCTTCTAATGGATATTTTGAATCTTTGGTTGATACGAATGAAATCTATTTGGTTTCTTACTATGTGTCATTCTCGGTCTTGGGGTGAGCGCCAAGTATATAATTTTTTAGCTAGTAAATAAAATCCAGTAGTTTTTTTTCTGGCAAAACTGGATAAGTCGATCGCCTCTTTCATTTGTTATTCCCAATACGAAAGGACCAGTAATCTTCCCCACGTAGTTATTACCGACTTTGGCGTTAAAGTCGCCCATAATAATGCTCATTTCGTGTGGTTTTGTGTATTTTAGCAGGGTGTTTAAAGTTTGATAGGACTCTTCTATTGTTTCGTCGTCTTCTGCTAATGTTGAGGCATATACTTGTATCAGATTCATTGCAATTGGTTTTTTTTATTAAATTTAAGTAGCATTGTTCTATTATTATATGGTATACAGTTCGTAACTAGATCTTTTAGATTTAGAGGTCCTTCTATGTCGAGCGGTGTCGTTTCCAGAGTAGTACATACACGTGTCTTCGTGTTGATAGCTTTCTGAGTTAGGCCAAAAGGTTTCAAGGATGTGTAATTCGAGTCTTTTCATTTCCTTTATAGTGTTGGACAGTTTGCCAGCTTCGCCTATTCCATGACCCTAATTTTAGATGTTGTTTTGTTTTAGTTTTACCTCCGGGGATTCTCCTCGATTTGCCGGAGACTGAGGGCCATTGGTTTGCTCTTTCTTACATAAAATTTTTCTAGGGATGATACTACAGTGATCTCCCGTTGCCTTCTGTAGAATTTATAGTTATCCGTCTTTTTTTCAGCCGCCCTTATCATAGGGATCAGACTCTGTTTGTGGCCGTCCTTTCTGAGTCAGACGCCAGTTTACCATATCTGGCTACCCTCACTTGGTTTGGCCTGCAGGTAAATGCAGTTTCCCGGCGTGTGGCACATGGAGCCACAAATGAGAGCTGGGTACCCCACAAGGCTCAGTTATCCCCAGCCATCCCCCGTCTATGACGTTGGATGTGACCGCCGGTGATAAAAGGTGCTACCTCTATGGCATCTTTATACATCATACATGTGCATTTTAAGAGAAATCATTTGTAAAAATTAATATACATTTTATTTAATTTTACTGTTTCAATTGTAAAAAAATTAGCAATTGTAGAAAATTAATATTAAAAACATTAAAAAACACCAGTGGGTGGTCTTAAGGTAAAGCTTCAATATGTTTTATGCATATTTTATTATAGCATTTTTTACGCTTTGATACTGTAATTTTTTCAATGTTCTTGATCGAAAACCAAGATTCACCTCTCATGCATATTTAATCTACAATTTAACGTCCTTTACGGTAATGGCTTTACCCCTTTTGGAATTCAAGTTTTCCGCTACAATTACGTTGTGTAAAAAATAAATTTTTTGGCCAATTGCCATTGCATGCGTAAAACAAGTTATTGGTTTTAGGTAAAAGCACGCACATTCCAATCCACATCCCTTCATTCCAGTTTCTCATTTTTTTTTCTTCCGTACCAATTAAAGTTTTGTTTACTCTTTTTAAAACCAACGGAGAAAAAAGCCCGTTGAAATTCCTTAAAAGTTATAATTGCAAAGTTTCGCAATAAATTTCAGATACTTTTCCCCCTGTTCAAATGGAAATATCAAATTGAAAAATACAAACAGCTCCCTCCAGAGACCGTTAGTAAAATTTTTTATTCTAATTAATTCAAAAGCAACATAATCATAAATAAATTTGCATAAATGCATCGCGAATTTTGCATGAAAAAATAGCAGATTTTCAATAGTTCCAAACCCCTATTGATGACGCCATGTGTTAAAATCTGGCAGGTTATTGATGTTTAAATTTGGCGCCTATGGCAACTAGGATGTTGTCAAATTATTCAAATGGTTCTTAGAAAGGGAGTTTAAAAACAAATTTAGTTAATGATCGGTAATCAATGATCTTCATTTGAATAATTCAACCTATTTCCAGTAATGCATTCAAATTAATAACATATTTATTTGTTACAGATGGTTAATTTGCTATAATTAGAAGCCAGTCAAAATATATTCAAAAATGGTGAGTAATTTGTCAAAAATGTCGAGTACAAAATCAGAGCGTGAGTATGTTATATTTATTTCTTACATTTTCATTGTTTTTTTGGTGATTTATATTTATATAAATTGGGGAGAGTAAATTATGAACGGTTCGTTATAACGTATGAGTTGGTTGCATTATGTCGCTGACTGGGGCCGTTTTTTACGAGACAGATGCGCCACGCCCCCAATGAATATTGATAAGGAATCGACTCGCCTAATTTACGGTGCCCGAAACATAAAAAAAACAATATGAATTATTTATAATATTTATATGCATATAGCACGGAAATCTTTGATTAGTTATTTATTAAGCGCACGACTTTTTCTTCGATTTTACCGATTGATTAACGAATCCGAATTGGAATATTTAAATCGATAATTATACACAAGGTACACCGACACAAGTGGTTCAATTTTTAAAAGTGACTAATTAGGGTTCGAAAAAGCGATACGCATCGCGTTCAAATTTTGGCTTGTTAGTAGGTAAGAGATGTTTATTGCAGCGCATAAATTGTTGTAATTGAATTATTTGTTTGAAACGAACAGGTGTTAAATGTTAAGTGTATTAGGCAAGTATGAAAACCGAGCGGTATTTGCATGGCATAATTCACAATAGAAATGATTTTTTAATGGCAACCTGCGAATGATTGATGACTGCCAAGGTTGACTGGCGGAATTTTTCGCTATTCACTTATGAGTCATTTGTAAGTTGATGTAAATAAGATATTATGAGTGGATTTTTGTTATTTTCTTACTCCGTGGATTGTTTGAGAAGAATCACGATTATGTAACTTTTGAATGGAATCGTACCTCGAGTATGTACTTAGAAATGCACGAACAAAGAATATTTACAGTTCTCGGCATAATTTATTACTTTTATCGTGATTATTTTCACGCAGGTTAAGTTTTATTTGTTTGAAATCAATTTTTATCAAAAGGCTTTGTACAGTACTAAAAAATATAACAATCATTGACGCACTTTATTGTATAGAAAACCCACAAATGACGTTACGTTGTGGTTATTGAATTATTGAAAAGTATTGTTCCTTTTTTTTGTCTATACATTTCGAATATTGGCGATCATTATCGTGGATCGATATTCCAACTTTCTTGTTTTTATTTTTACAATAAAAAGAAGGAAGCTGAACTAAGTTTTTTTTCCCAAATCTTTCTAAGACTTTTGGTTGGTGATGTGGTCTGTTCATGGGTTTTTAAGTTTATTGCTGACCACTTCTGGTAGGTCTTAACTTCATATAGGAGTCCCAGAAAGGCATAGTATTTTAATAATCTGACCTTTGTTTCTATGTGTAGGTCATGTGTTTTGAATAGCTTTGCCATTTTTAAAAATGCAGATATGGCTTTCTCTATTCGGCATATTATCCTCTGTGAGTGATCCCCCGTTTCATTTACTGATGTCCCTAGAACTGAGTATTTTTGCACTCTTTCCACAATTTTTGTCTACTAATAGGTGATCGTGATGGTGACTGCTTTTTTAAATTTATAAAGTACTTAGTCTGGAGGTTTCTGAAATATACGTTTAGAGAAATTTTTGAACAGTGTGGGTAAAAGTATACTTCCCTAGCTTCTGTTTATTTCTATATTTCTCCTTGAATGCGTTTGGAGGTAGTTTCATTTTGGCACAAGGTGCTAGGGCTCTGTCTTCCATTCCCATTTCTCCTAAAATAATATCAATTTTTTGTGCCTAAACTTGTCAAATGCCTTTTGCACATCTCGGCAACTTTGAATAAACACTGTATTCGGCTAATGTGTTTTTTACATTTTCTGGTCATTCTTTTGTAGTTTAATCTTAAAAAGAGTTTTAGTAGATGACTCGTTAAACTTATAATGCGGTAATCTTTGCTGTGTTTAACATTCTTTTTCCTTGGTAAAAGTAAGTTACTAAGAGTAAGTAATGTGGCGCCACCTGTATCGCGTAACATGACAGTGCCTGTCATATATTCCCCTTTACTTTGTCCCACTCTTTCTTTCAATATCTCCCACCATTTTACTACCGCCAACTTCCCGTTTTTCTCTCGCCTACCCTTTTATGTTTAAATAGCGGAGCGCGTGAACCATTTAGCCTCTTGACCTCTTGGCTCATTCCGACCTCCTACTTACTCATGACAGTCGTAGCGTAAGTACTCGGCTTGTCAGTTGACACCCTTTCCCTTCCGTCTATCCATCTGTCTATCCGCCTCTCTAGCCGTACCGGCTGGAGAGTAAGAGTTACTTGTTTATTTTATTTTTTGTTTTTTTTGAATTTTACACATTTTTTTATATTTGGACATTTAATCTGTATATGAAATTTCTTTAATGAACTAGCCAATTAATAATTTATTTTGAACTTAATATTTAACTTCAATTTTGTGAATAAAACTTTAACTTGTGATTATTATTTTGAACCCTGCCGAGCAAAGCCAGTTTAACCTTACAGTGGATGCCAACCATTTTTTTAGTATTTTCCCAACCATTGTTTTGGTATTTTCCTTTTCGGTCAAGTATGCTATTCACATATTCACATTTTCTGTTTTATCGACAGTAATCAATGATCTCTCTATAACACTGGATTGGGCCTAAGCCGCTAGGTGAGTTCCCAATTGAGCGCCGCCATCTTGGTAAAAATTGAGGTTTTGTGACAGCCAGTGACAGCTCAGTCCGCTATATTTAAAGTGCAGTTGTTTGCTCTGACGGCACTTTATTCTAATATAATTTTGCTAGTTTGCTAAAAAATAAATACAAGTAAGATACAATATACATTTTAAATAAACAGTGTAAGTTTACATTATAACACAAACGAGATATATATTAAATATTATTTGCCTAACAATGATTTAGTCAAATGTTATTTGCCTAGTCAAATAGGAATTAAATAATAACTCACGCCATTTGCCTAGGCATATAGTATTTACCTAGTCAAAAAGCTATTTGCCTAAAATAATCATTTGCCTACGACATATATATTTACAATTATTAGTTTTAATTAGGCAATATTATCACAGTTGTGCAGTATTAGGAAATATTACTCAGTAATCGCAGTATTATACTTTAAATTTAATCGAGTGATTACTTTAGGTATTTTAAATTTTTGGAGTTGCCGTCGAATTGTGTCACAAAACATCAATTTTATTGTCATGGCCGCCGTTCAATCGGACACGCTCGCAGGTGGCAGAATGCGGCCTAAGCCCAATCCAGTGTTATATAGAGATCAGTGACAGTAATGCTTCGTGTAACGTTCATAGTGTGTTTAATTTGTAAATTCCTGCTGCCTCTCAATTTTTTATGCTTGTTTTGATATAATTCTGCTTTGCCCTTCTTATCGTCTGTCTTAGTATCTCTGAGCATTGTTGTACTGTGTCAGGTCGTTTCTTGCACTCATTTTTGCTTTCATCAATCTTGGTATCTCGTCTGTGATCCAGCCATTATTTTTCTCATTTTTATCGATTAATTGTTTGTCTTCAATTTCCTTAAATGTTCTGGCAATGTTTTTTAAGACTTTTTAAAGATAACCTGTTTATTTCTTCTAGCTTCTTCCACTTCTCAACCATCAGTTTTGTCACTGCTTCACTTGTATCTTGTTCGCTCTTTTCTTGGTTGTTTTCTTCGTGGCTTTCTTTATTTTAATTTTAAATCTTTTTACCAAAGGACAGTGTTTCGATTTTACCTCTACACCTGGGTAGACCTTGACTGACTCTTTTAAAAACTTTTGTTCGCCAGCTTGTAGTCTCTTAAACTCTAGCCAGATACTTTTTAAACAAGTCTCAAAACACGTTCAAAATGCTATTACGTTCTATTTTGCGCACATTCCTATTATATGACTTGTCTTGGCGGAATCTTTTCTGTATATCTCTTAAGAGACCTCGATATTCCATTGTACGAAAACAAAAATTTTCTTAAGGCCTTTTGTTTTTAAAAGTTTCCTGTATTGGATGATCCTGTGAAATCCAGGATTTAAGATGATCTGGTGGAGTTCGGAAATACTATCTATAGTCTTAAAAATTGTTGTTTTATCTTTGTTCCAGATAGAGTTGAAATTATAGGGGTTGTAAACTATGTCATATTCCTATCCATTTGAATGCCGCATTGCACCGCGAAATTGACGCGTTGTTGATTTTCGTATCACTTTTATTTTTAACTTAAAATCTCCGATCAGCAGCAGGTGGTCACATACACAGTTAGCCACGAGGCAGAACTTTACATTTTTCATGGAGGTCTTCAATCTAGTTCCAATCAAAATTAATCTATCTTGTTCCTGACACGATCGCATGGGTTTTTTCAGAGTACAGTCATCTTACATGATGTTTTGACATGGTGTTCATAATCGATAGTTTGTTTTCCATACAGAACAGAAGGAAGCTGTTACTTCGATCATATTTTGAGCCACTGCCAAATTTTCCCAAGATGTTTGTAAGATGGTGTTCTGCATTGTTACTTTCAACTTTGGCATTTAAGTCACCTACTATCATAAACATTTTTCTGTTTAGAACCTTACGTTTAAATAACCTAATCTAGTTGATCATAAAACGGTTCAATACATGTGCATCATCTGTAGCCGCATGCGTGAATAATATTAGTTTTGGTTGATTGTTGAGCTTAATATGCAGAATCGTGACATTCACTGCTTGATATTCTAAAACTAGATGCTTTAATTTCTTTTTCTATAATTTTAAGTTTTCCTGGTTGTAACATACCTCGTACAATCAAAGTACCTAATTTGATTTTGTTTCGTAGGGATGAATTTATAGGGTTTTTATTAGATCCAAAAGTTAATTTTCTCTCAAACTCCTCAGACCGGATCCAAGGTGCTAATCTTCAGCCGGTTGCTAGACAAAACACGTTTCTGTAAAACCATTTCCAGAGAAATACCAGAGATCCTAGTTATATAGTGGTTTCTCGTTGCCTTCTACACCACTGTAAATGTGGCTTATAATTTACCTTAAGTACGCCACTTGATATCTGTGTTACGTCCATTTCAGTTCTTTGACTTCTGCCTGCGAACAGTTTTGGTCAGCCAGCTGCCGCTGATCAATGCTAGTTTTTGTCCGCCCTGGGTACTTCATTTTTCCAGTACTAGCCGTATCTGGGAGACTAGCAACCGATATAATGTACACTGTTAGGGGGTTAAAGTAAATATTTTTTAAGATATAAAGTAACAGAAAAATAAAAATAAAAATTGATTGTGGTTTTGTTAATAACATGTTGGGACTGAGCCCCAACTCACACCTCTTTCGAACTATTTATTGCTGGTGTGCTTAGGAAGAACGCAGTAAGAGTGATTTTATCCATGATGGTGTCCGTTATTCGAGCTCCACCATTGGGATCTAGAAAACCGTAAAATATACGAGGTCGGTTAAATTAGGGAAAAGTTGCCACAGGAGACCAATTTAAAGATGTATTTGTTTTTATATGCATAGGTAACTAGGTAAAGCGAAAATTTAAATTTTTGCCGATTTTTTTTTGGCTTATAACTTTCTTAAATAAACAAAAACATAATTTTAGTTTGCACTTTATTGAGGCAATTTTTTTACGGAGAGTTATTGGTTTTACCTTTTAATTTTCAAATAAGACTTAAAGTTGTGTTTAATACTCTTACATGAAATTTTTTTCTCTTTCCAACGATATAAAACACAAGCGTATTAAAATAAAAATTGACTAAGAAATTATCAAATTTTTGGTTTTATTCATTTCGGTCAAGTATGCTTTGGAAACAAAATTAACAATCCTTTGTTTTAAACATTATTTTGACAGTTCAGTTTATTAAATGCTCAAATGTTTCACCTACAACCGCCAAACAAAGCTCTAGTCTGCTACTAATTTTATGTCTTAAAAAGTGGCGACCGTGCTGGCCAGCGTACATTACCATTATTTGAAATAACTTTGTTTGGAAACATTTCTAAAAACACTCTCCTACCCTTCTAGCATTATGAGGCGATGCGCCATCTTGTTGAAACCAGACATAATTTAAACGACGAAGACAAATAACTAAAGCAAACTAAAATTGTGTATTTGTTCATTTAAGAAAGTTATAAACCAAAAACAAAATCAGCAAAAATTTAAATAGTTACCTATGCATATTTTTGAAAAAACAAATACATCATTAAAGTCGACTCCTAATGTGGCAACTTTGCACTAATTTAACCGACCTCGTATCTTTCACGGTTCTTGAGATTCCAATGGTGGGACTCGAAAAACGGACACACTGTATTTACCTTTTATTACAGCTAAAAGTCGAAAAATCGGTTTCTGGCTGTGTTATATTTTGTAAAAAACTAACTATTCTTCTATTTTACATAGTAAATCCCTAAAGGAAACTTAAATTATATCCATATCTTAATTTTATAAATTTTTGCAGTTATTATATTCTTCCTAAGCATGGCAGTATAAATACGTTCAATTTTTCTTTTTAATGTGGACACATAAGATATTTCATCTGCTGTACTTGTCTTGATTCTCATACTCATGATTTTCATTTTTTCTTTTAAGAAAGCAACAAAATTAAAACAAACTTTAATTTAGTCTATTGCTGGCTAATTAATAACGTTCAACAATTTTTTTTTCCAAATATTAAATTAAATAAGAAAGATGTTTTGTTCCAACAGTTTTTCAAATTTCATACCGGTAAAGGAGATACGATTTTTAAATAATTAGATTTTAACTAAGAATTTAATTGATGCGGTACTCTTTTCCTGCTGTACGCTGATAAAGACCAATAATTTCTACACATGGTGGATATAACACATTTTGAATTTTTGAATGATTATAAGTTTTATGTTTTAATTAATTTAAAAAAAAATAATTTTTTGGGTTTTTCTTTTAAATTTATTTAAATTAATTAAAACATAATACAAATACCTTGTAAAATGGATAACTATCAAATTATAAGTTTTGTCTCATTAGATGTTTTTTCTTAATTATTTTTTGCAGTTAACATTTTAAGTAGAGGTGACATTATATTTTGACGTAAAATTTAAATATTTTTGTTTTGGTATATTTATTTCTTTTGTACGTGCACTTCTTATAATTTTATTTGCAATAGAATTATGTTTCATATTCTATTTTTTTATAGTTTAGCTTTTAAAATTAATTTTCTACCATAATTGGCTCGCCAGATAAATTAATTATAGACAGCTGCAAACCTCATTATATTTGGAAAATTTAGTGCCAAAAACATTTTTTAACTGGTATGAAGTATCACTTATTAGGTGTTTTTCTTAATTAGCCCGTTTAATTATTGTTTTTGGTAATGTTGGGGCATGAAAAGTTGTTGCATTTGGTATATAATTTTCGTTTTACAAAACTAAAATAAAATTTTTATTTTTATTATTGAAACTTAATGCTAGTTTTTCTTGAGTGTTTTTGTTTTAATGTTTTAATAAGAAATGGTAAATTAAAATCTTGCATAAAAAAGTTGAATATTATGCATTTAATACCATTTTCAAATTTTTGAATTTGTAATAAATGAGATAAAGCTTAGATTTCGCTTGGCAAATTTTATAATAGAATCTGATTTAGCCCTTAAGCAAGGACCTAAACAAACAAAATGAGCATACATGGAGCCCTTGACATGACACTGTTCATGTGCCATCATCCCTCTTGATGTTTTGATCGACAAAACTATCTCTGGACAATTGAAACTCCTCTCAGTCCATTTGCTACCCAACAGTTCTATTGATCTATTATTACCTATTGAAGAATGTGATCAATACAATTTTTAGTGCAGATTTTGTTATCGGAAAGTTTCACCAAACAAACCAAAAACTCTTTCTGTATTATATTCGGTATAAAGGCGCAGGTTGTAGAAAAAGAAAGATGAACAAATAGATTGTTTTTTTTTATGTATTTTGTATCATTAAACAATAAATGGGTAGGAGATAAATCACCCCAAAATTTGCCTTTGGCTCTTTTTTAAAATTACTGTTATTTCGTGGTAGAAAATAGAGAAGATCTACTGAAATAATACTTATCTTTTTTATATATAATTATAAAGAACCATTTTTAATTTTTGGTATATGATTTATATATTCGCTCAAACATGTTTCGCATTTGAATTTTTTCATGCGGTCATTGGGGTTGTTTTAAATATTGCGATGCTTTACGCACGCATTTGATAAATTTGTTATTCGCGCATAAGAGAGGTACGATGAGTGATTATAATAATGAAATCAATGATTGATGGTGTTCTGTTAATAACACGGCGCACAATACTTGAATTATAATGATAAAATTCTCGAGAGCTATTTAGTAAATTGGAAATGATTATGTTTAAAACTACATTAAAGACTAGAAAAGAAATTAAGTTTGCATATTAAAGAAGTAATGGCCAATCATAATTTTCAATTAGATGATTTATACGGAGCAATATAAGTTAAAATGGTACGGCCATTACAGCTATCTATATCGTATTTTACCTGTCTAATATGTAGTTATATACCATGGACTTGCTTAATTTATTACACGACCATAAATCTCGGGACACATTCTAGTCGACTTGGTGTTATTGTAATGGTTTTTTGGTTAATGATCAACCTTTTCAAGGACCCCTCTGCACCTCAAATTAAAAACTACTCCAAATAATCCCAACTTCATTAACTTTATTTTTCTACAAATAAAAAAAAATATATAATTTGTATAACCTGCAGATCTGTTACGTGCCAGAAATTTAATTACCATTTTTTTGTAGTATTGTCCAAATTACCGTTTAAAAATAAATTTACAGAAAAAAAGAGCAATAATTAAAAGCATATCTTGGGGTTAAATGTAGATAAATTGGTGTATATTTTAAAATCCAATTTTAATTTCTGTATCGCGTTTTGTGGTTTTCCTCCGACTCTTCGTAATTTCATTGGTTCAATTTTTGTTTTCGACAATTCAGAAGCAATGCCTTCCTTCTGAAATCCTTCTTTTGCGCATGTCTTAATTATTATTATTACAATTTAAGCGTTTATATGGGCGGTATTACTCAATCAAACAACTAGACACGCTCCTTTAACAAGCGCTTTTTTATATGTTACTTTTCATTTTGAGTATTATCATGTCAAAATTTATTCAAGGTGCTAATTTGGATTTATGTTTTAGCAGTACAAAATTAAAATATTTGAAGAGGTTCAGGGTTTTAAAACAATCATGTCCAAAGGGATAAATATATTACAAACAATAATTTTTTTTCTGAATATTTTTCAAAATTATTGTTACACAATAAGCAATTCAGGAACGAAATTAGTTAGATAAGTACAATAAAGAGACAACATGAAACACCAAAATTCAAAGGCACTATTTTTGGTCCATTGTGTGCACGGTCGTATATACAAGTCTGGAAACCCTATTGTTTGATACAACTCTCTCACGTGTCGTCAAACTCGTAGTCCCTCGCTCAGCTACCAGGTGGCGAATGGATCGAAGTATGTTGTCAGGATTAGGCGCCATATCGTTCAAATTTCAAGCCCTCCTATACAAAGATTGCACATTTTAAGTGAAATAATTTACTCAAATGTTACATAATACATGCATGATAAAATGTCAAAAATACAATAAACAAATTTTATGCCAATTGCCAGAGAACATCCCTCGATTCATGCGCCACCCGTAACGTCTTTTGGTACTACGCGACAGTTGACGCTTAGCGAACTCACTTCTCACACAGGAAACAGCCTCGAGTTTCCAGACCTGTGTATGCTCTCTAAAACTATAAAACGTAGTTAGCTTTTATAACATTATTATTTGTTCAATGAATCAATGAAAATTTTAATTTAACCTTATCAAAAACTAGCCATCCAACTTGGTAATACTCCAACGCCTGAATAAGTCCACCGAAATTCTTACCACCATTAAAAGGAGGAAACTACAATATTTCGGGCATGTTATGAGAGGCGAAAAGTACCGATTACTGCAGAGTATCATGCAAGGAAAAATTTTTGTTAAAAGAAAGCCGGGCAGCAGAAAACCATCATGGCTCAAGCACCTACGTGACTGGTATAAACTCAACTCAAGCTCTCTGTTCAGACTTTCTGTCGACAGAGTAAGGATAGCTCTGTTGGTGACCAACGTTCTGGAAGGACATGGTACTTGAGAAGAAGAACCAGTGAAAAATAAGGCACTAATTTTTTTCATTATATTTCATTTTTCTTCTTTTTTCCTTCTTCTTTTTATAACATCGTGACCGGTGTGATGTGGTTACGAGACATAGATCTTCGACCATGTTACGGACATGGGCGTGGCCATGGTAGGGCAAGAAGGGATACTTACTCCCTCCATATAGCACATAAACTATTAAAGATCTAAAAAATTTATACTAATTTATAATCTTGCCCCAACCCCTGAATAAAACTTTGCCGACACCTATGATTACGGACGTTTCTGTGTATAATGTGATGCCGGCCTTGTCGATTATTTGTATCGCGCGTTGCAGTTTCCAAGGTTCGTAGGTTCGTGAGCTTGTAAAATCATATCGGTCCATCTGGTTGGCGAACGTCCGCATCTACGCTTTCCTGCTGGTCTTCCTTGCACAACTAGCTTCTTTATGTTTTCACTCCTATTAATGTGTCCAAAAGTTTTAAAATCTGGCTATATGTCAGAGAAGAGACTCGCTATTGTAGGCGGATTTCATTTCAAATTAAGACGTTTGTCCTTCCAGCTGTCCAAAGTACACGAAGCCGTTAGTAGGCGACTGCCTGTTTTTTTTAAGTAATGTCCCATCTTGAAGGAAGATAGATATAATCTTACCCCCACCCCTGCATAAAAGTTTGCCTAAAGTCCGCGTTCCTGCCCCCCTGCATAAACCTTTGCCGAAACCTATGATTACGGACGGTTCTGTGTATAATGTGTTACCGGCCTTGTCGATTATTTGTATCGTGCGTTGCAGTTTCCAAGGTTCGTAGGTTCGTGAGCTTGTGAAATCATATCGGTCCATCTGGTCGGCGAACGTCATCTACACTTTCCTGTTGATCTTTCTTGCATAGCCAACTTCTCCAAGTTTTCACTTCTATTGGTGTGTCCAAAAAATTTCGAAATCTGGCCATATGTCAGGGAAGAGAGTCGCCATTGTGTGTGGATTTTATTTAAAATTGAGATGTTTGTCCTTCTAGCTGTCCAAAGTACACGAAACCGTTAGTAGGCTACTGCCTGTTTTTTTTTAAGTAATGTCTCATCTTAAAGGAGGACAAAAGAGGAAACCCAGTTTTTGGCCGAACGTTTTTGTAGACGTCCTGGTAATCTTGGCAGACGGGTTTGGTTCATTCTATCCACATCATTTTCTTGTCGTGCCATCTTCATTATTGAAGATCGGCAACAATTTTGGCAAACTTTGGCTTTTTGCTCTTGTAATGAGTGTGTGGGTGTCGAATGTTTTTCAACCAAGAGCATCTTTGTCTTCCTGGCGCTCTTTTACCGTCTGTTTTATTTCATTATTATGTGTAGTACTTCATACTTTTAGTTGCGGTATATATGTCCCAGTTTTGCGGTTTTCCTCTTTTTTTATGATTTTAAGTAATTGCTGTTTTGTATCCATTCTTATCAGTATCTCCACATTTGTGACGTGTTCTGTCCAGGGTATACGCAGCATTCTCCTGTATACCCAAAGTTTGAAAGCTTGTTGTCGTTTTTCTGTGTTGGCTTTTAGTGTCCATGTCTCAACTCCATATAGTATTATAGAGTATATGTAACACTCAGTGGCGTGGCTAGGAGGGGGCGGTTGGGGCGGTCCGCGATTGAAAAGTTAAAATCCCACAAAAACTCCATGAAAAAAAATAAAAATCTAAAAAAAGCTATATAGCTATCTAGGTTTTTCATATCTGACATAATTAGTCAGAAGAAATTGCTGACAATGACATTGATTATACTGATAATGCTGCAGCTGGACTGGGAGACGTCTCACATTGGAGTATACCTGTTCCTGATAATGTTTGCATTGAGATCATAACAAAAGGAAGTGAACATTTCCAAAACAGAGAAGGGACATTTGGCACTGTATCTAGGTATGGGTTAAGGACTAAAGGGAATGTTCGACATCT
>JARJDX010046726.1:0-13492 GCA_030264735.1 Gymnusa sp. GC000175 | reverse complement strand
TGGTTTTGGGGGGCCACCCATAAAGAACCCTTCTTAGTACTTAGCGAAGACTCCACGTTCCTAACTACCATATGAGGCATTCGTCTGCGTGGTAGAGTTTGCATGACCAACTAGTGAAGGTCATTCCGGGTCAACAGGATATCCGGAGTGGCAGAAGGGGACGCGTCCCCGACATTGTCCAAAAAAATGAGGAACCAATGTCTGCAATAATCGTTATTGTAGCTATAGAAAGGTAAACAAATACAACAGTTTCGCCACTAAATTCTGCTCCAGTGGTTAAAACACGAAGGTCTTTGCCTTCCAAATAGGGTCACTGAGATCCTGGGACTCCGCCAAAGGGAAAAAGTGCGTGCATCTCCAGAAGATACGCATTACTCATAAGAAAGTTAATGAAGTCGGATATTATCAAGTGGATTCAGGACATTTATATTGAACACATCACTGGTCACCAGAAATTCTACTAACCGGCGCATCATCAACCTCCGGCCCCAGGATCACCATAGACGAGGTGTCGTGCGTGTTTGTGTGAACGTAAAAGTGCATATGTGTAAGTGTATGTGTACGTCCCTTATGCCAAAGACAAATTCACGGCTATTTGGTTAATATATATTTTCGTTTTAACAAATTGAGTAGTTTCCATCCTTTTACTCTTAAAAAGGATGACCATGTATTATTTTGACCACTGATATGTAAATTGTATCACTATTCTCAGAGTATTTTTTTTTATTCGCTTTAGGTGCGAGGTTTTATCAACACATACACCTTGGTACCCATAGAGCCCGAATTTGCAACACATCAAAAGCGAGGAATGTCTAAACACAGACGTTTGGTTGACGATGCAAGGGTAAATTAATTTTTATTAATCTAAGTAAAAGAAAAATCAAAAAAAAAATTACGAATGGTCTTTGAGTAAAAATAAAAATAACTAAACGTTGGAGATGGAGATGTGTCAAACACGTGATCCGCTTGGCCCAACTGATTTGTTTGTAGTTGAAAAGTGTTTTTACTCTCGATTAGATCTTAAATTATATCTTTTTGGGCTTTAAAACAATAAATATGCGTAACAATCAATTCACATCCTTTACTAATGCTTATGCACATATTTATTTAATTTTGTATGCCGCCAGGAAGCCATTTTAAATCTTAAACTGACAGCATTTGACACATCTCCATTGCATTTTTGCTTCAACTTACAGAAATATTTCATTTTTTCATACTCTATATTACTGCCCAACTAAAGCATTCAAATAAACAAAACTTATGAAGTGTCCAGATAGAGCATCAAAAAATTTTATTAAAGGTTAGGTAAGTAAGGTTAGAGTGCAAAATTTTGTTACAATTAAAGCAAAAATTCACTAATGGTTTTAAAAAATTATTTAAAAATGTATCAAATATTCAACAAAAAAATTATCCACCATTTTAATTTTTAAGCTCTTGCTGGGTATCATAGTCGGACCACGTTCAATCTGGCAACAGTTCAATCCAATTTTGTGATCCAGATTGACGATAGATTGATGAAAAATTGATGGATCGATGGGATGGATTGACGATTATTATTATTCCAACAATGCCCTTTTGAAAATTATGATGATGATAATAATCCATTTTCGTGTTATATGAACGGTTTCAACGTAAAGACTGATGGAATATTGTCAGTTTTGATTGAAAGTGTAATACCCTCCGTCAATCCATCATGATCAAGATCAAGATCATGGATTGAACTGATGCCAGATTGAACGTGTAACGTCCGACTTATGTAACACAAAATAGCCTACTTGTGCTATGTTGGGTTAGAAAAACTACATTTTTTATATTAACCATAGGTATTATGGGCTGATCCTCAAACTATAAAGCAACGCAACAAGCGAGATTTTATTCCGTTTTTTGATTACTCCGATGTGGAAATCTTTAGGAAAAAGCGCTTAAGAGATGACAAAGAATCAATGAAGCGACCTCCTGTTCCCACCTATGATGAAACCTTCAACGATGAGCTGTGGTCACAGGAATGGTATTTGGTAAAATTATAACCATTCTTACATAATGTTCCAAAATAATAATTGTTGAGTTTTATAGCAAGATACCAGGACAAGACCAGATTTGCCCAAACTTGATTTGAATGTTCTTCCACTCTATAGACTTGGAATTACTGGAAAAGATGTAAGGATTAGTATCTTGGATGATGGAATTGAGTACACGCATGATGATTTGAAACAAAATTACGTATGTTGATTTAAAATATCTAATTTTTTGTCAAAAACAGCTTGACCACTATATATTGGCATGTGAAAAAATATTTTAAATAAAAATTTCAATGAAATTTTGCATTGTGTCACGGGCCTTAGGCGCAAAAATACTTTTTCAGAGACTGTACAGTACTTTGCTCAAAGATAGCGCTACCACTTCCACTTTCAAGTGGGAGATACTAGTGCGCACCTATAAGTTGTCAGCCAGCTAAACTTGGTCAAAGATTAAACAAAAATTGCTTAAAAAACTACAAAATTACATAAAAAATTAGCAAAAATTCTTTTTAATTGAATAAAAAATCACCTTAACTTAATTTTAACAAAAATGAAGCAAAACTTCATTATTCCATTAATGCCAAAATTTTGCTCGCTATTGCAGAGAGTATTATCAAGGCGGAAGTCCGATGACTAAACACCTTGTTCAAGTATATAAATATTTGTTTTTATCATTAAATTCTCACTCCCACTAGGCGGAAGTGAGAATTTAATAATGAAAACAAATATTTCCAGATAGGGCTTATTTCAAAACCTTGCTCTTGAAATAAGTTGTGGGGATTATTAAAAAATCCAAATAGCCTCGCATACCTCGCGTTTTCTATAAGTGGGATTATACAGTCATCATTATCCTATATAGGCTCCAATAATTGAAGAGGGTCTTTGGCCATTTTGGCGAAACGTTGACAACAACCAAGAAAACCACGTTACTTAAACCCGAAAACAAAAAAATTTAAATTCGACATTTATTCTGAAAATTAATTTGTGATTTGCAAATCCCACTTAACGCCTTTCTCTCCAAAGGATTCCGCAATAAGTTGGGATTGTAACGAGGACGACGACGATCCTTTACCCAGATACGAACCCAGCAGGCAGAATAGCCACGGAACAAGATGTGCAGGTGAAGTCGCTATGAGTGCCAACAACGGAAAATGCGGAGTTGGAATTGCCTACAACGCCAAAGTCGGAGGTATTTTCAACAAACTAAGAAAAACCTTTCAAAAATCCATCTCTCAATATGTCTTTCAATTTTTTTTATCAATTTGCCTATCAATTTGTATGTTTATCTGCACAATAATTTTTCTGTCTTTTAATTTGTCTGTTCGGTGAATCTGTTTGTTATAATTTGTTTTTCTGCAGGCAATGCCTGACAATTCATTTCACAATTTAACTGTTAATCTATTATTTAATTATCTTCCATCTTTCTATCTGTGTATCTGTCTATCTGTGTATCCTGTCTATTTTGTTTATCTTTCCGTGTATTTTTCTAACTGTGTATCCTTCTATCTGTCTCTCTGTGTTTCCTGTCTATCTGTGTATCGTGTCCATTTTGTTTATCTGAGTATCTGTCTATCTGTGAATCTTTTCATCTGTGTATCTGTGCATCCTGTCTATCTGTGTATTTGTGTATCCTGTCTATTCTGTTTATCTGTGTCTTTCTATCCGTGCATCTTTCTATCTATGTATCTGTGTATCTCTCTATCTGTGTATCCCATCAATCTGTGTATCTGTTTATCCTATCTATTCTGTTTATTTGTCTATCTGTGTATCTGTCTATCTGTCTATCTGTGTATCTGTCTATCTGTGTATCCTGTCTATCTGTGTATCTTCCTATCTGTGTATTCTGTCTATTCTGTTTATCAGTCTATCTTTGTATCTTTCTATCGGTGTATCCGTCTATATGTGTACCTGTCTATCTGTCTATCTGTGAACCTTTTCATCTGTGTATCTGTGCATTCTGTCTATCTGTGTATTTGTGTATCCTGTCTTTTCTGTTTATCTGTGCGTCTTTCTATCCGTGCATCTTTCTATATGTATCTGTGTATCTGTTTATCTGTGTATCCCATCTATCTGTGTATCTGTCTATTCTATCTATTCTGTTTATCTGTCTATCTGTGTATCTGTCTATCTGTGTATCCTGTCTATCTGTGTATCTTCCTATCTGTGTATTCTATCTATTCTGTTTATCAGTCCAGCTTTGTATCTTTCTATCGGTGTATCCGTCTATATGTGTACCTGTCTATCTGTGTATCTTTCTATTTGTTTATCCTGTCTTTTTTGTTTATCTATCTATCTGTGTATCTTTCTATTGGTGTATCCGTCTATCTATATATCTGTCTATCTGTGTATCTTGTCTATTATTTTTATCTGTGAATCTGTCTAATTATGTATCTTTCTATCCGTGAATCTGTTTATCTGTTTATCCTGTCTATCTGTGTATCAGTCTATCTGTGTATCTGTCTATCTATGTATCTTAAGTACATTTAAAACAATTTTAGGCGTAAAATTACTAGATGGACTGGTTAACGACAGAATCGAAGGAACGGCTCTGGGCTTCGCTCAAGATTTAGTCGACATATATAGTGCTTCATGGGGTCCTAACGACGATGGAAAAACTGTTGATGGTCCTGGAAGGTTGGCACAAGAAGCACTCGAACAAGGAGTTAAGCAGGTAAAAATAATAAAAGGTTGTTGTATACCCAATCTTACCTAACTGCAGTACAAAATTTCACTCTGCAAATATTTTAAAAAACAAAGGTTTTTTTTTAATATAAGTAACGAAAATATATTTTTTATTTGATCGTTGAAATGGAGTTTCCTTGATTTTTGATTTTTCTAATCTTAAATAAAATTAAAAACGTCGCATTACGTGCAACGAATCGGCTTGGTATCGATCGAATATACACATGTACAGATAATTTTCAAATATCAAAAATTAGGACATCTAGGGGGACAACTTTCTGTACATGACTGTGTTGACTGTTTCATTAATGTTTTTTTCAACGTTCTCTCCATATTTTTGGTGGTTTTCACTGTTTCACCTTCTTCCCGTTGGTCTGATATTTTTTGTTACCTTACCTATATTGTTGTTGTTTGCATCATTCTCTTCTTTCGCGTTTAACTGGTTTAGCTACGTCTTGCATTCCTTTCGTAGAAATTCCTTTTTGGTATGGTCAAGCAGCGTTGGCATCTTTGGCAAAACGATAATGGCGCAGTCGGTAGGATCTTCCAAATTTGTTTACGCCTTTCGTAAATATAAATAAATATATGAAAGCATATCCATACGCCTTTAGCAGTCAAAGGGTTAGTAATGATTAATCCTTGAATACAATGATAACTGACGTATTAACAATAATTTTTTAACAATATAAAAATCGCCTAAAGACTTTTTAAAGCAATTTTTTTCCAACCCAAAAATTTTTATCAATTTTTTTGATTAATACTTTTTAATAACAAATTATTATCAGAAAAGACTGTTAGTAATGAAATGATCGCAGTGACGTCATTAATAATCCAAAACAAATGGCACATGGTTCATTTTAAAGAAAATTTAATTTTCTTCTTATTGGTGCAAAGAAAATTGCAATTGCAATGACATTTTTTGAGATATGTGCATAAATGTGTCTAAAAAATGTAGCAATAACAAATGTTAGTAATAAAATGATCGCAGTGACGTCATTAATAATCCAAAACAAATGAAACATGGTTCATTTTCAAGAAAATTTAATTTTCTTTTAATTGATGCAAAAAAAATTGCAATTGCAATGACATTTTTGAGATATGTGCATAAATTTGTCTAAAAAATGTAGCAATAACAAATGTTAGTAATAAAATGATCGCAGTGACGTCATTATTACTCCAAAGCAAATGCCACATGGTTCATTTTAAATAAAATTTAATCTTCTATTTATTGATGCAAAGAAAACTGTAATCGCATTATTGTTGTTTGAGATATATGCATAAATGTGTTTAAAAAAGTAGCAAAATCACATGTTAGTATTAAAATGATCGCAGTGACGTTATTAATATTCCAAAACAAATGCCACATGGTTTATTTTAAAGAAAATTCAATTTTTTTTTAATTGGTGCAAAGAAAATTGCAATCTTAATAAAATTTTTTGAGATATGTGCATAAATGTGTCTAAAACATGTAGCAATAACAAATGTTAGTAATAAAATGGTCGCAGTGACGTCATTATTACTCCAACGCAAATGCCACATGGTTCATTTTAAAGAAAATTTAATCTTCTTTTTATTGATGCAAAAAAACTGCAATCGCAATAATGTTTTTTGAGATATATGCATAAATGTGTTTCAAAAAGTAGAAAAGTCACATGTTAGTATTAAAATGATTGCAGTGACGTTAATAATAATCCAAAACAAATGCCACATAGTTTATTTTAAAGAAAATTTAATTTTCTTTAAGTTGATGCAAGGAAAATTGCAATTGCCATGACATTTTTTGAAATATATGCATAAATGTGTCTAAAAAAGTAGCAAAATCACATGTTAGTATTAAAATGATCAAAGTGACGTCAATAATAATCCAAAACAAATGCCAAATGGTTCATTTTAAAGAAAATTTATTTTTCTTTTTGTTGATGCAAAAAAAATTGCAATTGCAATGACATTTTTTTTTAATATATGCATAAATGTGTCCAAAAAAGTAGCAAAATCACATGTTAGTATTAAAATGATCGCAGTGATGTCAATAACAAACCAAAACAAATGCCACATAGTTGATTTTAAAGAAAATTTATTTGTCCTTTTATTAATGGAAAGAAAATTTCAATATTATTGACATTTTTTGAAATATACAAATAAATGTGTCTAAAAAAGTAGCAAAATCACATGTAAGTATTGAAATGATCGCAGTGACGTCAATAACAAACCAAAAGAAATGCCACATGGTTGATTTTGAAGAAAATTTAATTTTTTTTATTAATGTAAAGAAAATTGCATTGATATTTTTTAAGATATATGCATAAATGTGTTTAAAAAAGTAGCAAAATCACATGTTAGTATTAAAATGATCGCAGTGACGTCAATAACAATCCAAAACAAATGCCACATTTTAATTTTAAAGAAAATTTATTTTTTTCATTGATGTAAAAAAAATTGTAATAGCATTGATATTTTTTGAGATATAAACATAAATGTGTATAAAAAACGTAGCAAACACATGTTAGTATTATAATGATCGCAGTGATGTTATTTATAATCCAAAACAAATGCCACTTGGTTCATTTTACAGAAAATTTCATTTTCTTTTTATTGATGCAAAGAAAATTGCAATTGCAATGACATTTTTTGAGATATATGCATATGTCTAAAAAAGTAGCAAAATCACATGTCAGTATTAAAATGATCGCATTGACGTCATTAAAAATCCAAAACAAATGCGACATGGTTCATTTAAAATAAAAATTAATTTTCTAATACTTTTTAATAACAAAATATTGTCAGAAAATACTGATTAAAAAACGGATGCAATAATTAATGCGAAAATATCGACATTAAGAAAACAGTGCTAATAAAAATCTCAAAATTGCTGTTAAAAATCGATGAAATAAAATTAATGCTAAATAATTCTTTAAGGGACGCAATGGAAAAGGTTCAATTTATGTATGGGCATCTGGAAATGGAGGAAGTCAAGGAGACAATTGCAATTGCGACGGATATTTGGCAAGCCCTTACACCATATCAATAGGAAGCGCATCTCAACGGGGCGAATTCCCTTGGTATGGCGAAGCTTGCGCTTCAACATTAGCCGTAACATATTCTTCCGGCGCTTATCAAGACCAAATGATCGTAAGGAAAAGCAAACACATCGCGTTAACCTTATTTAAGTTAAAAAAAATCAAATTTTAGGCAACTACAGATCTTCAAAACAAATGTACAATTAAGCACACAGGAACTTCAGCATCAGCACCATTAGCTGCTGGAATTATAGCTCTAGCTTTGGAAGTCAAGTAAAAGTTGATTTTTATTTAAAATTCAAACTCAAGTCGTATATTTTCGTTGTGGTCAAACATGATGCATAACTCTTATGACGAATATAATCGCTGAATGCAAATTTGTGCCAATTTTATACGTTATATTCGTTATGATCAAACATGATGCACAAAGCTTATGACGAATATAATCGCTAAATGCAAATTTGTGCCAATTTTATATGTTAACGAAGAATAAATTCGACTGCAAAGTTGGTGGATAAATCATCCATTTTTTTAAATTTGTAAACCACTTTGCAACACGCACTTTTTAACTCAAAACACAAAAATTAGTTGCAGTATTTAAGTGCGTATTAAACCAGAGGCGGAGCGAGGGTGTATGGGGCCCGAAATTTAGAACATTTTGCCCCTCATCTCAAGAAATAATTTTCGATATATACATTATTTGTCGTTGTTGCTTTATGACAATTAGATTAGGTATAAAGCAAACAACAGCACATATATCGTATATCAATGTGTAAACAAAGAAAAACTTTAAAAGTACAATGTAGTTGAGAAAATCACTTTAACCGCACATTATTCACAAGAGCGTGTTTACGCCAGCTTGAACGTTATTAATTTTACCTGTTTCAGTCCACATTTAACATGGAGAGACGTACAGCATTTAATAGCTTGGACGTCGGAATTAGCTCCTGTGGCCGAGAACCCTGGATGGCAATTAAACGGCGCTCGCTTTTGGACAAACACCAGATTTGGTTTTGGCTTAATGAACGCGTTAGGGCTTGTCCAGGCTGCGCGTAATTGGACATCCGTTCCACCCCAAAGTCGCTGCAAAATCAAAGCTGCGCCATCGTAATTTAAAACCCATGCTGAGTTTTTTTTAAATTTTTTCGCTCCTTTCGTTTCAGCTTAAACAATACATTTTCCTACGGGGCTCCACTCAAGTTACAAATTGAAACGGGTGGATGTCACGGGACCAATCAAGCCGTTCGTTATCTTGAACACGTCGAACTGATAGTTAATATTAATTATAATATTAGGGGTGCAATAGAAATACATCTTACTTCACCTCAAGGTTGAAGATAAAATATTATATTGAATATACAAAATTTATCATTGTTTTTTTTTTATAGGTACAAGGGTACAGTTATTAGGCCCAAGAAAATTGGACAACTCTTCAGAGGGTTTTCAGGATTGGACGTTCATGTCTGTGATGACGTGGGGTGAAATTGCACATGGGTTGTGGATTTTACAAATTTCCGATAATGTGATTTCGCAATGACCTGTTACAATGATTTATGCTCTAAAGTTTTTTGGTTTTAGGTGGGACCCGAAGGAAATTCCGGAAGTGTGGGTGATATATTGCTCGGCTTGCACGGGACAATGGAACAACCAGCGCATATGAAATCAGGCCCACGGGAGTATAATCATAATTACAATAGAGTTCACAATAGGGTAGGGGATGCAAACAATCAATATGAAAATTTTAACGACTTGGAGGACGTTTTGGACGACTTACAAACTTTAGAATTATATTCAAACATTTAAAATTGTAAAATTTCCTCGTTTCAATTACATATAAAAATATTAATTAATCATTCAGGATGGAAAGGGATCTTTTATGTTGGAAAAATAAGTGATATGTGATATCATAAGACACACGGGGGCATGTAATATTTTCTTTTAAATCGGAAAAATTCAGAGGAAATTCACTTAAGTTATATTACACGATCCGCAACTTTTCTTCCTGCCTTTCCGCCTCTCTTCATTTTCCTGATCCAATTTCTTCCGTAAAGCATCTGCAAAATAAAAACGAAATAAACTCAATTAAAACGCAAGAAACATTTTAATTCACCTGCCACGTTTCTTTTTCCAATAGCAATCAAACTTTCGTAAAGTTCTTTAATTGGATTTACGTCCGAAGCTAGACCATGGGCCCAAATTAGGGTCATGCGAAAACCGTGCTCTTTAAAACTGGATGGCCCTGGAAAAACAAAATTTTAATAAACTGAGTGTTTAGGATAATCGACCTAAAAAAATGAAATTTTTGATCATTGCAAAAGAGTATTACATTTTTTGTATAAATTTGTGACTATTTTAAGCTCAGTTTTAACTCAATCTTCCATCTATGCACAATTGTATTGCGCAGAAAATAAAAAGCTGCACGTTTCTTTATTTTCTTATTTATTAGGTTAAATTACCGGTGTATTGATGTTCGATTGCTCGAATTTGTTCCTCAGTGAAAGCCCAATGTTGAGCTAAACGTTTCCATTCCCCAGGTCCAAGTTGTTTGTAGGAAAGTTTATATAAAACTTCCCTGAGTTGTTCACTTTCTCGCACGCGCCCCTCATCCTTTGAAGTTGATCTCCACTTTCTCCGGGCAGTGTTCAGGACGGGTTTCATGTTTGAGTCCTTTTTCGTTCCACTATTTGGCTCGTCCTTGAAAACAATGTTATTATTATACAATGTAAAGTTATATTTTATGTTGTAAAATGACTAATAAAATTTTGACTTTGCCGTAGAGGTCCAATTTTTGACAAAAAATAAAATGTACATTTTTGCGTGCTTTAAAAAATTTCGTTCCGCGAGACAGTTGAAAAAAGACATGTCGATATCTCGCAAAATACAGGTTTCGGAAAAAAAATTTCCTAACAAAAATTAAAGATCGTCTAAATATCTATAAAAAAGTCACAAGGTTTGTAGCAATCCAAGCGATTCGGTTCAACTCGATTTACGTTTGAAAATTTTCCGTTTTTTTAAAAAATCAAAAACGTTTTCTTCCCTTTTCACCCTCTCAGAAACGTTTGTTAGCAAATTCCTTTAAGGAAATTAAAGTATCCAAAAAGTGCTATTCGACGCTTTTAAAAAAAAAAAATTACGACGCCGCGTTTGGCGTCGCGACGCTTTTAAAGTTTAAAAAACAAACGACGATATCTCCGAAACGGTACCTCTGATGAAAAAAAAATTAAGTATTTTTTTGTAGGCCATCTGAAGATCTACAAAAAAGTCTTGAGATTTGAAAACGTCAGACCCCTGCATGTCAACTTTATTGGTTTTAGCAAACGGGTTGGGAGGCGTGGCCATATTTTTCGCAATATTGAAAATTTGTCCGGCACTTTTTTCTGCAGAATTTTTTCTAACTCAATCAATAGCCCCATAAAAGTTTTCGGTACATAGCTTGGCAAAAATGGATGCGACGAACAGTGCGGCGTACAGACGCGTTTGAAATTTGGCGTCGCGACGCTATATCTCAAAAACGGCGCCACCTAGAAAAGCGCAAAAAACGGAATTCGACCGGGCTCGACGAGAAACTCTCACGATAAAATTTTTATTCCTTAATCTTAATATTTAAGGGTTAAAAAAAAATTGTTATGTTTTTGGGGGTTGTTTTCAAGGGTTTACGCCAAATGATATAACTTTTGTAATTTTTAACTCACGGTATTTAGATTTCGGCGATTGATAAAGAAAGAAAGCGCAAACATTTTCTTTTTTTCCGAATTTTGAATTTCGTCTCCGTTTTGCCGCTACGAATTTTCCAAGATAAAATTTTATTTCGCCATTTTCGAACAACGCAAAACAAGGGTTGCAGGCCACCCCCGTGAACGTTTTTAACCAATTCTGCCATAATTTATTAAACGCGAGTCAGTTTTATTAAAAAATGTCCCCACACCACAAATACGCCTTTATTATCAACCCAAAAGAAATTATTTTTAACCCCAAAAAACGAAATTTTTACAACAGCTTTCCCTTCATTTTCTTACCGCGGGCGCAGTTTTCCCTAAATTTTCTTTTAACTTTAATCGTAAGATGCGCCTTTTAATTGTCTTTCTTCCCATGCCCTCGCTTTTTTCTACTACCCTTATTTCGCCCAATAAAAAATTAAAGGTGCAAAATTCGCGGTTCGTCTAAATCTCACTGGAACAAACCGATGAGTGTATGACTAACTCTTTCTCGCACATTTCATTTCCCATAAGAGTCACTCTTTCGCACTCCCTCTGTTTTCATCATCCAAGCCTCACATACGATGAAACAGGATTTAGACATTAAAATTAAACATTGCTTTCGAGATGTGAAAATCATCTTCGGTCGGCTTGAACAAATTAAAATTATCCCAGAATAAACATTTTTTTTTGCTGGAGTTGGTGGACCGAGGTGAAGACCAACGGAAGCAACCGAATAAATTTTGTACGAGATGTGCTTAAGTTGTTTGCGTTTCATGTGGCGTGGTAAAGTGAATTTTTTGTTCGGAAAGAAAGGTAAACATGTCGTCTCCGTCGCGATTTTCACCTCTGGTTGCAAATTTTTTTCGATCCTGTAATTTTATTTTCTTATGCATGAATAAGGGTTACCAACTTATTTTACGAAAAAAAAGTTAGGGTTGCCAACTTTTGAAAAATATATTTTTTTTAATTTTAAAAACTGTATTGCGGTATATGGATCTCGGCGGTAAAAAATGTCTCCCACGTCGAGATTTTGACCCAGGGGTTCACATTTTTTTCCATTTTTTGAAAATTAAAAATACCTGAAAAATATATTTGCGCTGCAAGTGGCCGAAGTGATTTTCTTTGTTCAAAAAAAGGGGTAAAAAAAGCGAGAGTGCTAAATATTGTTCGATTTTTGAAAACACTTTTAGAACCTTGTTTTTGTGTCGACCAATTAACGGTCTTTCGTTTAAACGTCTTTAAAGTTTCAACTGGACGTAAATAACTCAAAAACTAAAAGTCGGATCGAAAAAATTCAAATGACGCGAATTAACATCTCGACGAGGTCTACAAAAAAAATCTTGTGCCTCGACCTTCTCCGGTCATATACAGGGGGTCAATAATGGAGCCAATGAACTTTGATGATCACCTTTACGAATAATTTTTTTTTAAAGACTCAAAAGTTTTCAAGTAAAAAATAAAGATCGTCTAATTTTCTATCGACGATACATTTGATTCGACGTTCCCCTGTCATATATAGGAGGTCAAATTTTTTTTTGAAAGTCGTCTCTTCGAAAACAGGTTTTTGGTCCTCAAGTTCGACACCAATACAAGTTAGGAAAATTTCCTTGGGGGAATCAAAGTCCCTGACAAGTGCTATGTGACGCTTTTTTATTGAAATTTTTTTTTTGACGCCCTTAAAATCAAACGACGATATTTCCGAAACGCCAACTAGGATCGAAAAATTTTCTCCACAAAAATTAAAGATCGCTAAGGCAAACATTTCTTCGCTATTATGTATTATTAAACTAAAATGGGGCTTCACAGTTTGATAAAATCCGTATAATTAGTTTTAAAATTAATTGATCTCCAACGGAGTAGTTAATTACAACTGTAATAATATATTTTCAATAATAGTAGGGTTGTGGAGTAATTGTTTTACTGGTAATCAATAAGCCGATTAAAGCACTATCCAAATTGTAAAATTTCGTAATAAAATCAAATTATCAATTAAGCGCAATGAAACAAGCACCCTACAACGTTTCATTTGGGTGTCAAATTAATTAGATCGACAAATGAACTCGAATGAATTCTGCTC
>JARJDX010046719.1:0-10143 GCA_030264735.1 Gymnusa sp. GC000175 | reverse complement strand
TAATCGCGACAATTTTCAAAATCGAGATTTTTGTCTGTCTGTGTCCTCTCTAATGCCCAGACGGCTACACTGATCGTCCTGAAAATTCATATTTAAGCTTTTAACAAAAATTGGGAGGTCCCAGTTACTTTTGGCTCAAATCCAAAAATAGGGAGTGGTAGTTTATTGGTGAGGTTTTTAGATTTTTTGCAAATATTTCAAAATCTATTGAGTTTATGAAAAAAACATAGTGTGTAAAAATAAATTTTACACAAATTTTTTTCTTATCATTTTTTCAAAATTTAACATTTTAACAACTCATTGTTTTCTCTTGCTATGCAACATTGTCAGTGTAATTATTCATATTCATATCAAGTTGCAGAGACGTAATGTCATTAGGTGATCTGACAGTAAATGAAATAGGGTTAACTACCAGTCAAAATTGATAGACGTCAATAATTGAATTATTATTGCCAACATACATCTTTAAATATGATAGTTAACCCAAAAAACATCTCAAATTATTTTATTGGTTTTGGAAAAGTCGAATGGGGAATTTGTTGAAATTTTTATTTTAACCACTTTTGTACCTTTTTGTTTTATATATAGCCACCGTTTTTTAGATATATTTTATAATATTTCATAAACTATCAAGTCTATAAAAAAACCAAAAAGGTACAGAAGTATTTAAAATAAAATTTTCAACAAATTGTGTATTTTGAACTTTTCATAATTTAACCTGTTACTGTTAGTACTGTTATGTAAAATTATTCGCATCAGATATAACAAAATAAAGCTGTAAACATATCCCCTCATTTTATTTTGCTGTTAGTTAATACAATATGGTTATGCTTTTGTCAAAAGTGACGGGTACGTCTAAAATTCGTAAATGAAGGTCGTGTGGTGATTACATTTTTATTTTCAAATAAAAAACCATAATAAATTTTTAATTTATTTTCTATGATAAACAATGAGCTATTTTTAATTGCCATTAATACATTTTTTTGAATAGGCGATAAAATAATTACTGGTTACCACTCGATTAAACGAACATTTTACGTCGTTATCTCCATTTCCACCTAAAAACTTATAGAAAGATGATAGTAAAAAAATACCATATGATGGTCAAAAAATTTCCATCTAAACTTCTCTAACAAAGTTTTGCTAACACTATACAAACACGAAATTGTGAAAAAAAACACTTTTTACTACTGAGAAAGTTGTATCGACGCTTTATTAGAAAACTCCGAAGCTTCTTCAATATTTTGCTATACTAATCAACGGTTATATACGTAATAAATCAATCATAAAAATATCTTTGTCATCCAAAAAGCGGTTTCCATTACTTCCAGATTGAAAACCACCAGGTTGTTTTTTTATTTATATTTTTTAGATAGTTAGATAGTGCGAATTATGCTATTCAAGAGACTGTCACTCAGTCTCTGGTGCCTAATACTACATCCATGTTTAATTACCTATCATAATATTGTCCGAGAATGCCACTTCTTTACTACTATATAGCTTTACAAATAAAAGAGATAAATCCATACGTGTTATACGTCGTGTTAGTCCATACAACAATTTTGGAAAGTGAAAGCTAATTCATAAATTTAGCATATTTAGAATTAACCCTAAGATATTTTACTGTTTTTAGACTTTTTGTCTCTGTAGAATGATGAACTTCAAACGAAACATTAATATTCCACAACCCCACATCGGCCAGCCGGTCTGCCTCAAAGATTCTGGAAGAGACAAGGATACGACATTGGGAATGCAGAAAGCACCAGACTGCTCATGGGAACATATAACGCCGGATTATTGCTTAGCAACCAAAGGGTGCACAAAAACCCTTTCGTCGAAGAAAGATCTCAATAATATCAGAAGTAAGATGAAAAAAAGACTACTAAACAAAATCGGCTCTCCTTCGTGGTGGTAAAGGAAGGGTCTTTACCTCAAATATATTATGTATAATTAGCACAGCAGGCCTTGGCTTCCAATAAATAAACCACTTATTACTACCTACAAAAGCACCTCCCACAGAGTGCCATAAACTGGCAATTTCTTAAACACATGTTTTATATTAAAATTTATACAATTCGAGCCATATTGTAGTCTACAGTTCTACACCACCATATTAAAACGCCATATTTTATTTAGTATTACTTATTTTTATAGGGTACAATTTTTTAATCTAAAATATTTAACCAAAAAACTTTTAAATTTATGAAACGCTTTGAATCAATAAAAACTGTGGATTTATAAACTTTACTGGCGTAACTCTTGCTGTTTATTGAGCAATATATGTATTCTTTAGTTGTTGATGGTAATAAAGTTATACGAACAAATAATAAAGTTATATTTAAAGTTACTAACCTGCTTCCATTCTACTTTGTCAATAACTTCTGCTCCAGGCCTTGAACTATCGCTTACGGGAGGTCTTAATAGAGAAACGTACTGAAACAAAAAAGTCCGTAAAGTAAAGAACTTCCTCAATTATTTAAGACTAAAAAATTGATAAAAGTTGTTGATTATCAGTTTTTCTTGTAGCAGGTATGTAGAGAAAAGTTTTACTTAATTTTCATAATCATGCAGAATGATCTTAAATCGTCTATAAATGTATCTCTATAATGTGTGCAGATAGAAAATTTTTGTTAAATACCTATTATTATTTTATGTTTGTTGGAAAAGAGAACAAAAAGCATTCATTAATGAAAACCCATTAATAATTCTGTTTTATTTTAAAATAAAGTGTAATTTCGTAATATCATGTCATCCAAATTTTCGCCTCGGCTAATTTACTAGAGCTCTATCCTTTTAGTGAAATTTTTTATCGCATACATCTTTACCTAAGCGGATACCTTAGTATACTTCCGCATTTAAGGCGAATCTCTTTTTATGATCCGAAAGTAACTGTACCTGCGGTAGTGATAGATGGCTTACTTAGCTCAGCAGTACAGTGTATGTCCCAAGAACGGATAAAAGAGAAGCGTAGGTGGATCAGATTAGTTCCCTACCTACCGTAAAACCTACACTCACGCAAAGTGTCTCGAAAACAAACAGATGAATATGATGTTGTCACGGCAATAAAATAGGACACGAAATTCAAACAATACTAGAAGCAGAACACAATCAAAATAGAGATGTGGAACATTATACCAAAGAAACCAGAAAGTAAGGACAAAAATTGCACAAAAATAGATCGACATTATTTTGCAAATGCAAAATCAAAAAAAGCGCGGAAAAGGGGATGACCGAGTACTACCTATTGGCGAAGAATGAAAGAAGTAAGAATTACAGAGCAACTGAGTGCTTATACTTAATCGTTTCTTACAAAATGACATTGACATACCAATTAAAGAATATTGAGAGCAGTTAAGTAGGTAGAGGAAAAATATTTTCTTATAATGAGTGCATATGCTCCAGATATTATAAAACCAACTGGCGAAAGAAGAATATTCTACGAAGAACTACAGAATCAGTTAGATAAAATACATATTACACATTACCTTAATGATGCCTTAATGCAAAAGGGGAAATTGACAAAATTTCCGTAGTTGAAGAGCTCTTTAATGAAAATGTACAGAATGATAAATATAACTGACCACCACAGGTAAATAGTTTGTAATTGATTATGTCCTAATCTCATAATAAATTGACAATTTACATCTGTGACCATAATGTGCTATTGTGTAAGGTAAGAATTAAGAACCATAAGCAAAGTAAAAAGAAAGAGAAGAACAATATATTTTAGAAATTATTAATAAATAAACAAAAACAAGAAGAATACGAAGAAAGAGATCCAATGTATGGCGCCCAACGAATGAAAGAACTAGCCACAAGCAAAATAGAAACCTCAATACGAAACCATAAATTTGGAAAAGTACCAGGAAAACATACGAAAACTATTGTGCATGATATGGAAATAGGAAAGAATACCAAAAAAGTGTAAACAAGTAATACATGCCCAATCTACAAAAAAAAAACGACTGAACCAACTGCAATCACTATCGAGGTAAACCCTGGTAAACACAGCTTACAAAATGCTAACCAATGAGATATTTGAGAGAAGAAAGGATACACCGCAGAAATAATCGGAGAATATCAATGCGGATTTAGTAAAACTTGATTAACAGTAGACCAAAGCTATAAAAAAGTGCATTGAATTTAACCTAGATCTGCAATACTAACTGATTGATTTTATGAAGACGTGTAAGGAGGAAAATTAAAATACGCGCATAAGGTAATGGAAATATTATAGAGCTCATTGACATGTAAATGCTGTTGTAGGAAGACTCCAAAGCAAAATTTAAAATATAAATCGGGAAATCAGAAAAATTTAAAATAAGAACAGCATATCAGTCACATCAAACTTATTGGAATGCGTAGAAAATTGGACAAGGGCCCATGACTCTGGATTACCTACCAATATCATTTATCTTGACTTTAAAAAAAGCTTTCAACAGGGTACCTCACAACCGCTTACTAAAAAAACTTAAGCATCTTGGTCAAACTGCTTTAATGGATTAGTGCGTTCCTGAGCAATAGAACTTTCAAAGGTAAGGTCGGAAATTATACATCGTTCTTGGTCCTTTTCTATTTATACTTTACACTACCGATATTTGTAGCGTTATGGTATCAAAAAACACGTGGTTTGCTAATGATGCGAAATGCTATGTAAATCCATTAAAAGACAACCTGCGAAATGATCTGGACAAAATCGATGAGTGGACATCGAAGTGGGTACTCTCTATAAATTTATTAAAAACTAATGTTATTTACATCGGCAAAAGAAATTCACACCATAGCATTGAATAATAAGGTAATACCATCAACGAACCTGCAATCAGACCTGGGGGTACTTATTTTATCAGACCTTAAATGGAGTAACCACAATAAAATCATAGCGAACAAGGCAAACTCACTGATATACATCACCTACATAAGACCGAATCTGGAGTATGCCCATTCAGTATGGTTCCCTTATTTTTCTGAGGATATAAACATTTATGAACAAACCCAGGGAAGGGCCACAAAACTACCAGCAACGCTGAAAAACAGAAGCTACCAAGAACGACTTGCAGCACTAAAACTAACAACCCTCAAACAGAGACGGCTTCGGGCAGACCTTATTGAGACTTTTAAGGTCAATGGATACTATAAGGACTCCGATATGTTAGGAAACTTCAACCACAACAAACAACTCAGAGGACACAAATTTACACTCGACAAGAATCGTTTCCGCAAAAACCTTTATAAAAACTATTTATTTAACAGGGTTGTCGATAATTGAAAGTCGCTGCCAACAGAGGTTATTAATTCGGACAATGTGCAGTGGTTCAAACAGTAACTATGTAGCTATGGAGATAACATCCTGATCTTGGCAAAAAAAAACTTTAAAATAATAATCAAGATATTTAAAATTCTAAAAGTAAAGGTAAAGAAAATCGCACTTGTAATATATGATATGACTGGACTGGGCATTGGTAAGGAATGCTGATTTCAGGTGTACCTTATTAAATAACCGAAAAATATCACTAGCTGCTAAAATAAACTATCAATCGAATCTCAAGCCTTCTTGTAGTACCTCCTTAACAACGTAGCAAAAACGCTGTATTAAATAGAGGTTTAAAATACAAAACTCCGGCGACATAAAACGGAAGCAATACCGACAAAAAAATGCAGGCAAGAAATGGGATTTGGTCGTCAAGCAAACAACCTCACCATAGAAAACATACAATGTTACGAATGCTTACCATAAATTGCGCAATGAACTTAAACAATAAAGACGAACCATACAACGAAATACGCAAATAAAAAATCATCTAAGAATTGGCACTTGAAACGTACGCTCTATACTGCAAACAGGAAGATTGCAGGAGTTGGCAGAAGAGGGCAGTGGTACCACTCTTTGCTAGCTCGTCCGCCTCTCTGTGTTCTGGGATCTTACTGTGGTTTGGTACCCAAATGAGTCCCAGTTTTGTGTGTGCTGCTAGTTTGTTTAGCTTTCTCCAGCAATCAGAGACTACTGTTGAGGTGGTGCACACGTTGGTGAGTTCCCTGAGAGCAGCTTGGCTATCGATAAAAATGTGGACCTGTTTACCTGAATTCCCTTTTACTATTAGCCATTCTGTTTTTCTTTTTATAGCGGTTACCTCAATCTGTAGAACATTACAGTATTCTGGTAAACAAAGTAAGAACTGCTTTGCAGCAACCAACGACATAGTGATAAGCAGCACTTGTTTCCCTTATAAGAACATTCTTAAAGGTTCTTAGAAAATACTTGGTAAAACAGGAACGAACCAAATAGATCCCGTGTTAATCAGTAAAAGACGATCATCAACGATAAAGGACGTAAGAGGAGAGAAGCAGAATGTAACGCGGACCATTACCCAGTGGGAGCAGTGCTAAAATAACAGATGGCAGTAGAATTCACATATTAAGATAGAAGCAAAAAAGGGAACATAAATAGTCCAAAGAATACAAATGCAGCGAAAGCATACGCGCAAAAAGTAAAACAAAAACTTGGATACAATTAAAGTAGTCTATAACAAAGGCAGCAGAAAGAATAATCGAAAGAGAACAAAGAACAATAAACGACGAATGGTTCGGCGATGAATACATAAAGAAAGGAATAAGGCCAGAGGACATATGCTACAAAGAGAAACACAAGTAAATAGAAATAAATTAAATGGCTTTGAATAATAATAGCAAAAAAAAAAGATGAAAGTTCTGAACCTATAATAAAAAGAAATAGAGCGAAGCAGTGTAAAAGAAGCGGCTACATTGAAAAGATAGAAAAAAAAACAATTTAAAAAACCTTTTATAACGAAAGAAGGTCAAACGAAGTGGTCGTATATCTTATCGCAAAACCAGAAATAGAAGGCTCCACATACCAAGAGGTCAAACACTTTACAAAAAAAGAAATCCCCGACATTACTAAATTCTCTGGAAGGTACCAAACCATATTATCGCTAAATTCTGGAAAGAAGAAGAAATGTCTGGTAAATGAAAAGTTCGGGTACAAAAAAAGGGGATAAAAAAATGTGTAGCAACTATAAAGGGATAACTTGACTGAACGTTGCATACTTTTAAGTATATTATACAACAGCTAAGCAGAGTATGCCTAGAAAATCCTTAAGGAGTACCAAAGCGGACAAAAAAAATAGAGCTAACAATCAACGATGGAAAAACGAAATATATGAAGACAACACAAATGCAGGTAGTACAAACCCAGACGCTTATAGTAAACGACTATCTCTTCGAGATAAATCCTTCGCTTACTTGGGCTCGCAATAAACGAAATAAACTGCTTAGTAGGTGAGTTAATTAAATTAGCAACAAAAAACAAAGCGTTATGTGTGCATAGAGATATGCTAAACCAAATAATATTGAGCAAAACATAAAAGCTTAAAATTTACTTAATATTTATACGGCCAATTATCACATACAAGTGCAAAACCTGCACGCTCACAAGTAAATACGAAGAAGCTGAGAGTAAACGAAAGAAGAACTTCAACAAAAATCTTTGGTCCTACTCAAGCGAAAGAAGACACAAGACAAAAAGCGATGGAAGACCCACCCAGGGTTGTAGCGCAACAGGGGGAAGTAGAGGAAAAATAAATTACAACATGGCAAAATATTTAAAAATAGACGAACACAACTTTGAACAAGTGAAAAGCTCTGAATATCTAAGAGTAGACTATTTTTATTACTCCAATTTTATTTACAATCTATCTCTGTTGAACCAATAAGTAAATGGTAAAGCGGACATTGAGCTATCTCTGTTGTAAAAGTGACATGTGTGGATTCGTTCTCGCCTTTATTTTGCACCTCCTCAGCCACGATTCTATTTTGTTCAGATAAGTTTGAAAATTTTTTGACGCCACTTCGTGGTTTTGGTGGGAAGCCAATATTGCCGTGTCATCAGCGACTGTAGTTAGGTTTGTATTTACAGATCTGCAGTTTACAGCTAGTCTAAAACTGGCCCCAGTACACTTCCCTGTGGGACTAGAAAGTTTAAGACAATGTATTGCATCATTTTGTAAAAAGAAATCCATGAAATTTAATTTAATTTTTGAAATCGCTAGGTAGATGTCAGATTTGAAGTAACTTTAAATTGCAATTATTGCAAATATAGGAACCGTCCCGCACCCCCGTCCTTAAGGTAAAAATTTTAAAAATTAACTTATTTGTGGTGAAAGAAAAATAATAATTAATTTCTTAACCCCATTCAAAATTTTCATTCCCTTAAAAAAAATCTTTAAAAAGAAAAAAAAAACCCACAATGACTAAAAACTAAAAAGACTGAAATTTTTTATATTTTTTAACTAAAATTTACCATCCCTTCATCCATGTTTATAATCTTGAAGATGATACACGAGAATTGCATTTATCTTAATTAGCTGAAGAGATATTAATTTTCTGGAAAACCTGCAATAGTGTCATTAAATCAATAAAAGTGTCAATATCTATTAAACAAATTGCAATATAAGTGTAAATTACATATCGTTGAAAACATCTTTCGACAGGCTATCCAAAAATATAAAAATATATAGGGTGTTCGATTTGAAATAACAAAGTTAAACCCTGTATATTAAAAATAAACCACACTGTAAATATAAAAATATTTTAAGGAAATGCCGTATTCACAACATAAAAACATTCCGCTTTAAAAGTTTGAAAATATTTTATATTTACAGCGTAATTGACCGAGCCGCTCTTAGCAACTGACCCTGTATAATATTTCAATCAACGGGTTATCTACTTAGGACTAGTACGCCAATTCACTGAAATCGTGTCTACAGATTTGAAAGATTAAAAGATTTGAGCCTTCCGCAAACTAAACTAATAATAATTAATTAATGTTTTTGAATATAAATATAAAAAATGTCATATTTTCTTCCTACATTTTGCTGTATTACAACAATAAATTGATCGAGCAGATCAAATTTAAAAAATGATTTTAGCAGAGCTTTCAAACAATATTTAATTTACACTAAAAGCCGCAAAAAAATCAAACCTGATTTTTAAAAATTGAATCAATTCTTAAGAATGCAGACACTTTTATTTTAATGTTGAAGTTTTCCACATACGCAAAACTTATCTCTGCAGTGCTGCATTGATTATTTTGTTTGAATATACTTTACCTTTCCCCTGTCCAAACTTTTGATCAAGTCCAAATCTGTAGTGTCTGAAATTCCCCCATGCACTATCAAAACCTTGTTATTTACAATCGTGCCCAGTGGCAGCCAACGGTAAACTCCCTCAATGAGCTTAAGTAATTTTTCAGAGTTGTGCTGAAACATGTAAAATCAAAAACATTTTAAACATTTAATTATTAAGGATTTAATATGATGCGGCACTCACTTAAATATTGATAATAATTTAAAAAAGAAAAACATAAAAAAAATTTGATGAGATTTGCTTGAATTTAACTTGATTTTAACCCGAATAATCAAAATTTTGACGAAAATCATTTAAATTTGACCAAAATCATCTAATTTAAATGAAAATTGTTGAAATTAAAACTAAAATCATCCCTATTTACCCAAAATTAACAAAGATTTAATGAAAATTATTAAAATTTTAAGCAAAAACAAAATTTCAATTGCTCAGTTGTACATAATTTTACTCAAAATTAACATATTTTAATAAAAAAACGTTTAAATTTGACTGATATTTTCTAATTTTAATCAAAATCATTTTAAGTTAGATAAAAATAGCACAAATTTGATGTTATTAAAAAATTGATGAAAATCGTTTAACTTTGACCAAAATCATTAAAAATTTTAATACAAACGTTCAAATTATCCAATATGTAAAAACATTTTCCTTTTATATGATAAGTCTGCCACATAAGTTGTGTTGGAGCTTACCAGCTGAGGAAATTCTGATCCCAATTCATTAGACCGTTTCGCAGCTGCTCGGTGCTTCCAAAGCCGCAGGGCACGACGCCTTCGGTATCTTTGTCGAAGCGATTTTGTGTGGCCATTTTGACATGATATGCCATTTGCATGAACCCAGCTCTTTGGATGCTAGATTGGGGAGCGACTTGACGACGAGACAATGGGAGAACCCTGTCAACGCATCATAGCATGTCGATGACGTTTTCCTCTCTAAGCTATCATAGCCTCTTATTTTATTTGTAGCAGCAGAGCAAGAGAA